>JASANA010001573.1:0-26723 GCA_030248095.1 Ptycholaimellus sp. GST1_10 | reverse complement strand
TCTGGTGCCAGATTGCTGAGAGACAGAAATGAAGTGTACCTGAATGGCGGCAGTGGATCGCGGTGACAGCGTGCTGTTCAGCTCTGGTGCCAGATTGCTGAGAGACAGACAGGAAGTGTACCTGAATGGTGGCAGTGGATCGCGGTGCAGTGTGCTGTTTCAGCTCTGGTGCCAGATTGCTGAGAGACAGAAAATGAAGTGTACCTGAATGGTGGCAGTGGATCGCGGTGACAGCGTGCTGTTCAGCTCTGGTGCCAGATTGCTGAGAGACAGAAATGAAGTGTACCTGAATGGTGGCAGTGGATCGCGGTGACAGCGTGCTGTTCAGCTCTGGTGCCAGATTGCTGAGAGACAGAAATGAAGTGTACCTGAATGGTGGCAGTGGATCGCGGTGACAGCGTGCTGTTCAGCTCTGGTGCCAGATTGCTGAGAGACAGAAATGAAGTGTACCTGAATGGTGGCAGTGGATCGCGGTGACAGCGTGCTGTTCAGCTCTGGTGCCAGATTGCTGAGAGACAGAAATGAAGTGTACCTGAATGGTGGCAGTGGATCGCGGTGACAGCGTGCTGTTCAGCTCTGGTGCCAGATTGCTGAAAGACAGAAATGAAGTGTACCTGAATGGTGGCAGTGGATCGCGGTGACAGCGTGCTGTTCAGCTCTGGTGCCAGATTGCTGAGAGACAGAGGGGGGGAGGGCTACCGGCCAAAGAAGAAATGAAGTGTACCTGAATGGTGGCAGTGGATCGCGGTGACAGCGTGCTGTTCAGCTCTGGTGCCAGATTGCTGAGAGACAGAAATGAAGTGTACCTGAATGGTGGCAGTGGATCGCGGTGACAGCGTGCTGTTCAGCTCTGGTGCCAGATTGCTGAGAGACAGAAATGAAGTGTACCTGAATGGTGGCAGTGGATCGCGGTGACAGCGTGCTGTTCAGCTCTGGTGCCAGATTGCTGAGAGACAGAAATGAAGTGTACCTGAATGGTGGCAGTGGATCGCGGTGACAGCGTGCTGTTCAGCTCTGGTGCCAGATTGCTGAGAGACAGAAATGAAGTGTACCTGAATGGTGGCAGTGGATCGCGGTGACAGCGTGCTGTTCAGCTCTGGTGCCAGATTGCTGAGAGACAGAAATGAAGTGTACCTGAATGGTGGCAGTGGATCGCGGTGACAGCGTGCTGTTCAGCTCTGGTGCCAGATTGCTGAGAGACAGAAATGAAGTGTACCTGAATGGTGGCAGTGGATCGCGGTGACAGCGTGCTGTTCAGCTCTGGTGCCAGATTGCTGAGAGACAGAAATGAAGTGTACCTGAATGGTGGCAGTGGATCGCGGTGACAGCGTGCTGTTCAGCTCTGGTGCCAGATTGCTGAGAGACAGAAATGAAGTGTACCTGAATGGTGGCAGTGGATCGCGGTGACAGCGTGCTGTTCAGCTCTGGTGCCAGATTGCTGAGAGACAGAAATGAAGTGTACCTGAATGGTGGCAGTGGATCGCGGTGACAGCGTGCTGTTCAGCTCTGGTGCCAGATTGCTGAGAGACAGAAATGAAGTGTACCTGAATGGTGGCAGTGGATCGCGGTGACAGCGTGCTGTTCAGCTCTGGTGCCAGATTGCTGAGAGACAGAAATGAAGTGTACCTGAATGGTGGCAGTGGATCGCGGTGACAGCGTGCTGTTCAGCTCTGGTGCCAGATTGCTGAGAGACAGAAATGAAGTGTACCTGAATGGTGGCAGTGGATCGCGGTGACAGCGTGCTGTTCAGCTCTGGTGCCAGATTGCTGAGAGACAGAAATGAAGTGTACCTGAATGGTGGCAGTGGATCGCGGTGACAGCGTGCTGTTCAGCTCTGGTGCCAGATTGCTGAGAGACAGAAATGAAGTGTACCTGAATGGTGGCAGTGGATCGCGGTGACAGCGTGCTGTTCAGCTCTGGTGCCAGATTGCTGAGAGACAGAAATGAAGTGTACCTGAATGGTGGCAGTGGATCGCGGTGACAGCGTGCTGTTCAGCTCTGGTGCCAGATTGCTGAGAGACAGAAATGAAGTGTACCTGAATGGTGGCAGTGGATCGCGGTGACAGCGTGCTGTTCAGCTCTGGTGCCAGATTGCTGAGAGACAGAAATGAAGTGTACCTGAATGGTGGCAGTGGATCGCGGTGACAGCGTGCTGTTCAGCTCTGGTGCCAGATTGCTGAGAGACAGAAATGAAGTGTACCTGAATGGTGGCAGTGGATCGCGGTGACAGCGTGCTGTTCAGCTCTGGTGCCAGATTGCTGAGAGACAGAAATGAAGTGTACCTGAATGGTGGCAGTGGATCGCGGTGACAGCGTGCTGTTCAGCTCTGGTGCCAGATTGCTGAGAGACAGAAATGAAGTGTACCTGAATGGTGGCAGTGGATCGCGGTGACAGCGTGCTGTTCAGCTCTGGTGCCAGATTGCTGAGAGACAGAAATGAAGTGTACCTGAATGGTGGCAGTGGATCGCGGTGACAGCGTGCTGTTCAGCTCTGGTGCCAGATTGCTGAGAGACAGAAATGAAGTGTACCTGAATGGTGGCAGTGGATCGCGGTGACAGCGTGCTGTTCAGCTCTGGTGCCAGATTGCTGAGAGACAGAAATGAAGTGTACCTGAATGGTGGCAGTGGATCGCGGTGACAGCGTGCTGTTCAGCTCTGGTGCCAGATTGCTGAGAGACAGAAATGAAGTGTACCTGAATGGTGGCAGTGGATCGCGGTGACAGCGTGCTGTTCAGCTCTGGTGCCAGATTGCTGAGAGACAGAAATGAAGTGTACCTGAATGGTGGCAGTGGATCGCGGTGACAGCGTGCTGTTCAGCTCTGGTGCCAGATTGCTGAGAGACAGAAATGAAGTGTACCTGAATGGTGGCAGTGGATCGCGGTGACAGCGTGCTGTTCAGCTCTGGTGCCAGATTGCTGAGAGACAGAAATGAAGTGTACCTGAATGGTGGCAGTGGATCGCGGTGACAGCGTGCTGTTCAGCTCTGGTGCCAGATTGCTGAGAGACAGAAATGAAGTGTACCTGAATGGTGGCAGTGGATCGCGGTGACAGCGTGCTGTTCAGCTCTGGTGCCAGATTGCTGAGAGACAGAAATGAAGTGTACCTGAATGGTGGCAGTGGATCGCGGTGACAGCGTGCTGTTCAGCTCTGGTGCCAGATTGCTGAGAGACAGAAATGAAGTGTACCTGAATGGTGGCAGTGGATCGCGGTGACAGCGTGCTGTTCAGCTCTGGTGCCAGATTGCTGAGAGACAGAAATGAAGTGTACCTGAATGGTGGCAGTGGATCGCGGTGACAGCGTGCTGTTCAGCTCTGGTGCCAGATTGCTGAGAGACAGAAATGAAGTGTACCTGAATGGTGGCAGTGGATCGCGGTGACAGCGTGCTGTTCAGCTCTGGTGCCAGATTGCTGAGAGACAGAAATGAAGTGTACCTGAATGGTGGCCGTGGATCGCGGTGACAGCGTGCTGTTCAGCTCTGGTGCCAGATTGCTGAGAGACAGAAATGAAGTGTACCTGAATGGTGGCAGTGGATCGCGGTGACAGCGTGCTGTTCAGCTCTGGTGCCAGATTGCTGAGAGACAGAAATGAAGTGTACCTGAATGGTGGCAGTGGATCGCGGTGACAGCGTGCTGTTCAGCTCTGGTGCCAGATTGCTGAGAGACAGAAATGAAGTGTACCTGAATGGTGGCAGTGGATCGCGGTGACAGCGTGCTGTTCAGCTCTGGTGCCAGATTGCTGAGAGACAGAAATGAAGTGTACCTGAATGGTGGCAGTGGATCGCGGTGACAGCGTGCTGTTCAGCTCTGGTGCCAGATTGCTGAGAGACAGAAATGAAGTGTACCTGAATGGTGGCAGTGGATCGCGGTGACAGCGTGCTGTTCAGCTCTGGTGCCAGATTGCTGAGAGACAGAAATGAAGTGTACCTGAATGGTGGCAGTGGATCGCGGTGACAGCGTGCTGTTCAGCTCTGGTGCCAGATTGCTGAGAGACAGAAATGAAGTGTACCTGAATGGTGGCAGTGGATCGCGGTGACAGCGTGCTGTTCAGCTCTGGTGCCAGATTGCTGAGAGACAGAAATGAAGTGTACCTGAATGGTGGCAGTGGATCGCGGTGACAGCGTGCTGTTCAGCTCTGGTGCCAGATTGCTGAGAGACAGAAATGAAGTGTACCTGAATGGTGGCAGTGGATCGCGGTGACAGCGTGCTGTTCAGCTCTGGTGCCAGATTGCTGAGAGACAGAAATGAAGTGTACCTGAATGGTGGCAGTGGATCGCGGTGACAGCGTGCTGTTCAGCTCTGGTGCCAGATTGCTGAGAGACAGAAATGAAGTGTACCTGAATGGTGGCAGTGGATCGCGGTGACAGCGTGCTGTTCAGCTCTGGTGCCAGATTGCTGAGAGACAGAAATGAAGTGTACCTGAATGGTGGCAGTGGATCGCGGTGACAGCGTGCTGTTCAGCTCTGGTGCCAGATTGCTGAGAGACAGAAATGAAGTGTACCTGAATGGTGGCAGTGGATCGCGGTGACAGCGTGCTGTTCAGCTCTGGTGCCAGATTGCTGAGAGACAGAAATGAAGTGTACCTGAATGGTGGCAGTGGATCGCGGTGACAGCGTGCTGTTCAGCTCTGGTGCCAGATTGCTGAGAGACAGAAATGAAGTGTACCTGAATGGTGGCAGTGGATCGCGGTGACAGCGTGCTGTTCAGCTCTGGTGCCAGATTGCTGAGAGACAGAAATGAAGTGTACCTGAATGGTGGCAGTGGATCGCGGTGACAGCGTGCTGTTCAGCTCTGGTGCCAGATTGCTGAGAGACAGAAATGAAGTGTACCTGAATGGTGGCAGTGGATCGCGGTGACAGCGTGCTGTTCAGCTCTGGTGCCAGATTGCTGAGAGACAGAAATGAAGTGTACCTGAATGGTGGCAGTGGATCGCGGTGACAGCGTGCTGTTCAGCTCTGGTGCCAGATTGCTGAGAGACAGAAATGAAGTGTACCTGAATGGTGGCAGTGGATCGCGGTGACAGCGTGCTGTTCAGCTCTGGTGCCAGATTGCTGAGAGACAGAAATGAAGTGTACCTGAATGGTGGCAGTGGATCGCGGTGACAGCGTGCTGTTCAGCTCTGGTGCCAGATTGCTGAGAGACAGAAATGAAGTGTACCTGAATGGTGGCAGTGGATCGCGGTGACAGCGTGCTGTTCAGCTCTGGTGCCAGATTGCTGAGAGACAGAAATGAAGTGTACCTGAATGGTGGCAGTGGATCGCGGTGACAGCGTGCTGTTCAGCTCTGGTGCCAGATTGCTGAGAGACAGAAATGAAGTGTACCTGAATGGTGGCAGTGGATCGCGGTGACAGCGTGCTGTTCAGCTCTGGTGCCAGATTGCTGAGAGACAGAAATGAAGTGTACCTGAATGGTGGCAGTGGATCGCGGTGACAGCGTGCTGTTCAGCTCTGGTGCCAGATTGCTGAGAGACAGAAATGAAGTGTACCTGAATGGTGGCAGTGGATCGCGGTGACAGCGTGCTGTTCAGCTCTGGTGCCAGATTGCTGAGAGACAGAAATGAAGTGTACCTGAATGGTGGCAGTGGATCGCGGTGACAGCGTGCTGTTCAGCTCTGGTGCCAGATTGCTGAGAGACAGAAATGAAGTGTACCTGAATGGTGGCAGTGGATCGCGGTGACAGCGTGCTGTTCAGCTCTGGTGCCAGATTGCTGAGAGACAGAAATGAAGTGTACCTGAATGGTGGCAGTGGATCGCGGTGACAGCGTGCTGTTCAGCTCTGGTGCCAGATTGCTGAGAGACAGAAATGAAGTGTACCTGAATGGTGGCAGTGGATCGCGGTGACAGCGTGCTGTTCAGCTCTGGTGCCAGATTGCTGAGAGACAGAAATGAAGTGTACCTGAATGGTGGCAGTGGATCGCGGTGACAGCGTGCTGTTCAGCTCTGGTGCCAGATTGCTGAGAGACAGAAATGAAGTGTACCTGAATGGTGGCAGTGGATCGCGGTGACAGCGTGCTGTTCAGCTCTGGTGCCAGATTGCTGAGAGACAGAAATGAAGTGTACCTGAATGGTGGCAGTGGATCGCGGTGACAGCGTGCTGTTCAGCTCTGGTGCCAGATTGCTGAGAGACAGAAATGAAGTGTACCTGAATGGTGGCAGTGGATCGCGGTGACAGCGTGCTGTTCAGCTCTGGTGCCAGATTGCTGAGAGACAGAAATGAAGTGTACCTGAATGGTGGCAGTGGATCGCGGTGACAGCGTGCTGTTCAGCTCTGGTGCCAGATTGCTGAGAGACAGAAATGAAGTGTACCTGAATGGTGGCAGTGGATCGCGGTGACAGCGTGCTGTTCAGCTCTGGTGCCAGATTGCTGAGAGACAGAAATGAAGTGTACCTGAATGGTGGCAGTGGATCGCGGTGACAGCGTGCTGTTCAGCTCTGGTGCCAGATTGCTGAGAGACAGAAATGAAGTGTACCTGAATGGTGGCAGTGGATCGCGGTGACAGCGTGCTGTTCAGCTCTGGTGCCAGATTGCTGAGAGACAGAAATGAAGTGTACCTGAATGGTGGCAGTGGATCGCGGTGACAGCGTGCTGTTCAGCTCTGGTGCCAGATTGCTGAGAGACAGAAATGAAGTGTACCTGAATGGTGGCAGTGGATCGCGGTGACAGCGTGCTGTTCAGCTCTGGTGCCAGATTGCTGAGAGACAGAAATGAAGTGTACCTGAATGGTGGCAGTGGATCGCGGTGACAGCGTGCTGTTCAGCTCTGGTGCCAGATTGCTGAGAGACAGAAATGAAGTGTACCTGAATGGTGGCAGTGGATCGCGGTGACAGCGTGCTGTTCAGCTCTGGTGCCAGATTGCTGAGAGACAGAAATGAAGTGTACCTGAATGGTGGCAGTGGATCGCGGTGACAGCGTGCTGTTCAGCTCTGGTGCCAGATTGCTGAGAGACAGAAATGAAGTGTACCTGAATGGTGGCAGTGGATCGCGGTGACAGCGTGCTGTTCAGCTCTGGTGCCAGATTGCTGAGAGACAGAAATGAAGTGTACCTGAATGGTGGCAGTGGATCGCGGTGACAGCGTGCTGTTCAGCTCTGGTGCCAGATTGCTGAGAGACAGAAATGAAGTGTACCTGAATGGTGGCAGTGGATCGCGGTGACAGCGTGCTGTTCAGCTCTGGTGCCAGATTGCTGAGAGACAGAAATGAAGTGTACCTGAATGGTGGCAGTGGATCGCGGTGACAGCGTGCTGTTCAGCTCTGGTGCCAGATTGCTGAGAGACAGAAATGAAGTGTACCTGAATGGTGGCAGTGGATCGCGGTGACAGCGTGCTGTTCAGCTCTGGTGCCAGATTGCTGAGAGACAGAAATGAAGTGTACCTGAATGGTGGCAGTGGATCGCGGTGACAGCGTGCTGTTCAGCTCTGGTGCCAGATTGCTGAGAGACAGAAATGAAGTGTACCTGAATGGTGGCAGTGGATCGCGGTGACAGCGTGCTGTTCAGCTCTGGTGCCAGATTGCTGAGAGACAGAAATGAAGTGTACCTGAATGGTGGCAGTGGATCGCGGTGACAGCGTGCTGTTCAGCTCTGGTGCCAGATTGCTGAGAGACAGAAATGAAGTGTACCTGAATGGTGGCAGTGGATCGCGGTGACAGCGTGCTGTTCAGCTCTGGTGCCAGATTGCTGAGAGACAGAAATGAAGTGTACCTGAATGGTGGCAGTGGATCGCGGTGACAGCGTGCTGTTCAGCTCTGGTGCCAGATTGCTGAGAGACAGAAATGAAGTGTACCTGAATGGTGGCAGTGGATCGCGGTGACAGCGTGCTGTTCAGCTCTGGTGCCAGATTGCTGAGAGACAGAAATGAAGTGTACCTGAATGGTGGCAGTGGATCGCGGTGACAGCGTGCTGTTCAGCTCTGGTGCCAGATTGCTGAGAGACAGAAATGAAGTGTACCTGAATGGTGGCAGTGGATCGCGGTGACAGCGTGCTGTTCAGCTCTGGTGCCAGATTGCTGAGAGACAGAAATGAAGTGTACCTGAATGGTGGCAGTGGATCGCGGTGACAGCGTGCTGTTCAGCTCTGGTGCCAGATTGCTGAGAGACAGAAATGAAGTGTACCTGAATGGTGGCAGTGGATCGCGGTGACAGCGTGCTGTTCAGCTCTGGTGCCAGATTGCTGAGAGACAGAAATGAAGTGTACCTGAATGGTGGCAGTGGATCGCGGTGACAGCGTGCTGTTCAGCTCTGGTGCCAGATTGCTGAGAGACAGAAATGAAGTGTACCTGAATGGTGGCAGTGGATCGCGGTGACAGCGTGCTGTTCAGCTCTGGTGCCAGATTGCTGAGAGACAGAAATGAAGTGTACCTGAATGGTGGCAGTGGATCGCGGTGACAGCGTGCTGTTCAGCTCTGGTGCCAGATTGCTGAGAGACAGAAATGAAGTGTACCTGAATGGTGGCAGTGGATCGCGGTGACAGCGTGCTGTTCAGCTCTGGTGCCAGATTGCTGAGAGACAGAAATGAAGTGTACCTGAATGGTGGCAGTGGATCGCGGTGACAGCGTGCTGTTCAGCTCTGGTGCCAGATTGCTGAGAGACAGAAATGAAGTGTACCTGAATGGTGGCAGTGGATCGCGGTGACAGCGTGCTGTTCAGCTCTGGTGCCAGATTGCTGAGAGACAGAAATGAAGTGTACCTGAATGGTGGCAGTGGATCGCGGTGACAGCGTGCTGTTCAGCTCTGGTGCCAGATTGCTGAGAGACAGAAATGAAGTGTACCTGAATGGTGGCAGTGGATCGCGGTGACAGCGTGCTGTTCAGCTCTGGTGCCAGATTGCTGAGAGACAGAAATGAAGTGTACCTGAATGGTGGCAGTGGATCGCGGTGACAGCGTGCTGTTCAGCTCTGGTGCCAGATTGCTGAGAGACAGAAATGAAGTGTACCTGAATGGTGGCAGTGGATCGCGGTGACAGCGTGCTGTTCAGCTCTGGTGCCAGATTGCTGAGAGACAGAAATGAAGTGTACCTGAATGGTGGCAGTGGATCGCGGTGACAGCGTGCTGTTCAGCTCTGGTGCCAGATTGCTGAGAGACAGAAATGAAGTGTACCTGAATGGTGGCAGTGGATCGCGGTGACAGCGTGCTGTTCAGCTCTGGTGCCAGATTGCTGAGAGACAGAAATGAAGTGTACCTGAATGGTGGCAGTGGATCGCGGTGACAGCGTGCTGTTCAGCTCTGGTGCCAGATTGCTGAGAGACAGAAATGAAGTGTACCTGAATGGTGGCCGTGGATCGCGGTGACAGCGTGCTGTTCAGCTCTGGTGCCAGATTGCTGAGAGACAGAAATGAAGTGTACCTGAATGGTGGCAGTGGATCGCGGTGACAGCGTGCTGTTCAGCTCTGGTGCCAGATTGCTGAGAGACAGAAATGAAGTGTACCTGAATGGTGGCAGTGGATCGCGGTGACAGCGTGCTGTTCAGCTCTGGTGCCAGATTGCTGAGAGACAGAAATGAAGTGTACCTGAATGGTGGCAGTGGATCGCGGTGACAGCGTGCTGTTCAGCTCTGGTGCCAGATTGCTGAGAGACAGAAATGAAGTGTACCTGAATGGTGGCAGTGGATCGCGGTGACAGCGTGCTGTTCAGCTCTGGTGCCAGATTGCTGAGAGACAGAAATGAAGTGTACCTGAATGGTGGCAGTGGATCGCGGTGACAGCGTGCTGTTCAGCTCTGGTGCCAGATTGCTGAGAGACAGAAATGAAGTGTACCTGAATGGTGGCAGTGGATCGCGGTGACAGCGTGCTGTTCAGCTCTGGTGCCAGATTGCTGAGAGACAGAAATGAAGTGTACCTGAATGGTGGCAGTGGATCGCGGTGACAGCGTGCTGTTCAGCTCTGGTGCCAGATTGCTGAGAGACAGAAATGAAGTGTACCTGAATGGTGGCAGTGGATCGCGGTGACAGCGTGCTGTTCAGCTCTGGTGCCAGATTGCTGAGAGACAGAAATGAAGTGTACCTGAATGGTGGCAGTGGATCGCGGTGACAGCGTGCTGTTCAGCTCTGGTGCCAGATTGCTGAGAGACAGAAATGAAGTGTACCTGAATGGTGGCAGTGGATCGCGGTGACAGCGTGCTGTTCAGCTCTGGTGCCAGATTGCTGAGAGACAGAAATGAAGTGTACCTGAATGGTGGCAGTGGATCGCGGTGACAGCGTGCTGTTCAGCTCTGGTGCCAGATTGCTGAGAGACAGAAATGAAGTGTACCTGAATGGTGGCAGTGGATCGCGGTGACAGCGTGCTGTTCAGCTCTGGTGCCAGATTGCTGAGAGACAGAAATGAAGTGTACCTGAATGGTGGCAGTGGATCGCGGTGACAGCGTGCTGTTCAGCTCTGGTGCCAGATTGCTGAGAGACAGAAATGAAGTGTACCTGAATGGTGGCAGTGGATCGCGGTGACAGCGTGCTGTTCAGCTCTGGTGCCAGATTGCTGAGAGACAGAAATGAAGTGTACCTGAATGGTGGCAGTGGATCGCGGTGACAGCGTGCTGTTCAGCTCTGGTGCCAGATTGCTGAGAGACAGAAATGAAGTGTACCTGAATGGTGGCAGTGGATCGCGGTGACAGCGTGCTGTTCAGCTCTGGTGCCAGATTGCTGAGAGACAGAAATGAAGTGTACCTGAATGGTGGCAGTGGATCGCGGTGACAGCGTGCTGTTCAGCTCTGGTGCCAGATTGCTGAGAGACAGAAATGAAGTGTACCTGAATGGTGGCAGTGGATCGCGGTGACAGCGTGCTGTTCAGCTCTGGTGCCAGATTGCTGAGAGACAGAAATGAAGTGTACCTGAATGGTGGCAGTGGATCGCGGTGACAGCGTGCTGTTCAGCTCTGGTGCCAGATTGCTGAGAGACAGAAATGAAGTGTACCTGAATGGTGGCCGTGGATCGCGGTGACAGCGTGCTGTTCAGCTCTGGTGCCAAATTGCTGAATAGTTGGGCTACCGAAGACTGCAAATGCGGCATTTTTAGGCTTCTAAATATTTAAAATGATAGTAATTGGAAAAATTTAAGTGAAGTTTAGCTTATCCAGTTGAATTAGCAATAGGCCAAGAATGAAGGGCAACCTGGCAAGGCAAAGCCAGGTGGGCTGTGGAGGGACAGATTCGAATGACCAGCAGCTGACCCACTGTTCGATAACGAACCTCAGCAAGCGCCAACTACAATCCATTTCTCAATGAAGAATTTAAAAACACGAAATCACAGCAGGGGATTTTCTGGGAAACAAACTTTTCGGTAAAAAGATATTTGTGGTTCTCTGGAGCCAAATTGTGCTAGCTCATGCATAAAATAACCTCGGAAGTGGAAAGCTGAGCGAAGTTCTGCGCGTCGCTTTGAGCGAGGCGAGAGATGGTGAGCAGTTTGAGCTGATCGAAGAGGAAGGGATAGGCTGCGAATCCCGGCCACAAATCCCCGCCTTCCCTTTGTCGGCTGAGGAAGATTGTGCAGTACTTCACGCTCTCCCGATCCCTGCCCAAGTTTCCAAGCATCAGCAAAACTATTTCCAGAATGCAGTCATAATAGGCCAACCTTAGACTGTCGTTTTTGTGGTAGTCTTCGGCCAGCTTCTTGAGCAGAACCGCGCACTCACGAAGGATGTGCCAGAGTTTGTGCACCGTCTGCAATTTAATCTTTCTTTATTCTAACATCACACAGCTATGAATGACTCACAATGTAGACAGTCTTCTCCTCTGCTGACAGCCGCGTAGCCTGAAGCTGAGCCTCCAGAGCCTGGCCAACTTCTGCCTTCCGATCCTCCTCCGCCCTTCAGTTTCATTTGGCTTTTTAGCCTCTCACAATAGCTGCTGAGATATGAATATAGGTTCGACATTGAATATAGGTTCGGAATGAATAGCAATGCATAATGCGAGTTGCGAGAAGATCTAGAGCAAACGATGTGTAATTTATGGCAGCTAAGAATTGATACTAATGTTTCATAGTATAATAATATAATAGCTCAGATTGAGCGGAAAATGTTTCGCTGAAAAAGTATAGTTTTGGCAATTTTCATTCGATTATATTAACAGGAGCAACAATGTAGTAACGGCTTACAGCTGGCGAAGGCTGTAGGCAAGGGACTGGAGGAGAAGACGGCGAATGACTTGCGGAGGTGGGGAGGGATTGAGAGCCAGGCCAAGATGCAGAGGATGCAGTAGGCGTGGGTCCTGAGTCTCAAGCTGCCAACCTCCGCCTTCTTCGATCCAGAACAACTTACAGCTGGCGAAGGCTGTAGGCAAGGGACTGGAGGAGAAGACGGCGAATGACTTGCGGAGGTGGGGAGGGATTGAGAGCCAGGCCAAGATGCAGAGGATGCAGTAGGCGTGGGTCCTGAGTCTCAAGCTGCCAACCTCCTCCTTCTTCGATCCAGAACAACTTACAGCTGACGAAGGCTGTAGGCAAGGGACTGGAGGAGAAGACGGCGAATGACTTGCGGAGGTGGGGAGGGATTGAGAGCCAGGCCAAGATGCAGAGGATGCAGTAGGCGTGGGTCCTGAGTCTCAAGCTGCCAACCTCCGCCTTCTTCGATCCAGAACAACTTACAGCTGGCGAAGGCTGTAGGCAAGGGACTGGAGGAGAAGACGGCGAATGACTTGCGGAGGTGGGGAGGGATTGAGAGCCAGGCCAAGATGCAGAGGATGCAGTAGGCGTGGGTCCTGAGTCTCAAGCTGCCAACCTCCGCCTTCTTCGATCCAGAACAACTTACAGCTGGCGAAGGCTGTAGGCAAGGGACTGGAGGAGAAGACGGCGAATGACTTGCGGAGGTGGGGAGGGATTGAGAGCCAGGCCAAGATGCAGAGGATGCAGTAGGCGTGGGTCCTGAGTCTCAAGCTGCCAACCTCCGCCTTCTTCGATCCAGAACAACTTACAGCTGGCGAAGGCTGTAGGCAAGGGACTGGAGGAGAAGACGGCGAATGACTTGCGGAGGTGGGGAGGGATTGAGAGCCAGGCCAAGATGCAGAGGATGCAGTAGGCGTGGGTCCTGAGTCTCAAGCTGCCAACCTCCGCCTTCTTCGATCCAGAACAACTTACAGCTGGCGAAGGCTGTAGGCAAGGGACTGGAGGAGAAGACGGCGAATGACTTGCGGAGGTGGGGAGGGATTGAGAGCCAGGCCAAGATGCAGAGGATGCAGTAGGCGTGGGTCCAGAGTCTCAAGCTGCCAACCTCCGCCTTCTTCGATCCAGAACAACTTACAGCTGGCGAAGGCTGTAGGCAAGGGACTGGAGGAGAAGACGGCGAATGACTTGCGGAGGTGGGGAGGGATTGAGAGCCAGGCCAAGATGCAGAGGATGCAGTAGGCGTGGGTCCTGAGTCTCAAGCTGCCAACCTCCGCCTTCTTCGATCCAGAACAACTTACAGCTGGCGAAGGCTGTAGGCAAGGGACTGGAGGAGAAGACGGCGAATGACTTGCGGAGGTGGGGAGGGATTGAGAGCCAGGCCAAGATGCAGAGGATGCAGTAGGCGTGGGTCCTGAGTCTCAAGCTGCCAACCTCCGCCTTCTTCGATCCAGAACAACTTACAGCTGGCGAAGGCTGTAGGCAAGGGACTGGAGGAGAAGACGGCGAATGACTTGCGGAGGTGGGGAGGGATTGAGAGCCAGGCCAAGATGCAGAGGATGCAGTAGGCGTGGGTCCTGAGTCTCAAGCTGCCAACCTCCGCCTTCTTCGATCCAGAACAACTTACAGCTGGCGAAGGCTGTAGGCAAGGGACTGGAGGAGAAGACGGCGAATGACTTGCGGAGGTGGGGAGGGATTGAGAGCCAGGCCAAGATGCAGAGGATGCAGTAGGCGTGGGTCCAGAGTCTCAAGCTGCCAACCTCCGCCTTCTTCGATCCAGAACAACTTACAGCTGGCGAAGGCTGTAGGCAAGGGACTGGAGGAGAAGACGGCGAATGACTTGCGGAGGTGGGGAGGGATTGAGAGCCAGGCCAAGATGCAGAGGATGCAGTAGGCGTGGGTCCTGAGTCTCAAGCTGCCAACCTCCGCCTTCTTCGATCCAGAACAACTTACAGCTGGCGAAGGCTGTAGGCAAGGGACTGGAGGAGAAGACGGCGAATGACTTGCGGAGGTGGGGAGGGATTGAGAGCCAGGCCAAGATGCAGAGGATGCAGTAGGCGTGGGTCCTGAGTCTCAAGCTGCCAACCTCCGCCTTCTTCGATCCAGAACAACTTACAGCTGGCGAAGGCTGTAGGCAAGGGACTGGAGGAGAAGACGGCGAATGACTTGCGGAGGTGGGGAGGGATTGAGAGCCAGGCCAAGATGCAGAGGATGCAGTAGGCGTGGGTCCTGAGTCTCAAGCTGCCAACCTCCGCCTTCTTCGATCCAGAACAACTTACAGCTGGCGAAGGCTGTAGGCAAGGGACTGGAGGAGAAGACGGCGAATGACTTGCGGAGGTGGGGAGGGATTGAGAGCCAGGCCAAGATGCAGAGGATGCAGTAGGCGTGGGTCCTGAGTCTCAAGCTGCCAACCTCCGCCTTCTTCGATCCAGAACAACTTACAGCTGGCGAAGGCTGTAGGCAAGGGACTGGAGGAGAAGACGGCGAATGACTTGCGGAGGTGGGGAGGGATTGAGAGCCAGGCCAAGATGCAGAGGATGCAGTAGGCGTGGGTCCTGAGTCTCAAGCTGCCAACCTCCGCCTTCTTCGATCCAGCCTTTCAATCAGTCTTCCATGCCTAAATATTCAGAAAGGCCCCCCGTAATTGGCCTTGTTTGATAGCGCTTAGTCAACCGCGTTCTAAGAAACTGGCAGAAATTAAATGCTTAAATTTTGTTACTAACTTGTAGTGCCATTGGAACCGAGTAATCATGCACCATTGACACCACTTGAACTATATTCCGTCTTTGAACATTTGCAGAGATTAAAACTTTTTGCAGAGTTTGGACCGAGACTAACTTTGGTAGCTGCTGACGGTTCTTTTGGTAGTTTCCAAGTACTCGTCCAAGCCTCGAAGCAACTCTTCATTCCGCAACAGCTCAGACTGCAATTCTTGAATTTTTCATACCACTTACTTCACCAGAAAGGGCAGAGAAGGTAAGTAAGCTACCAGATCAGCGGCTGCTTCCCGATTCCGCTGCAGCAGCGCCGTTTCATCCTCTGACATCAGCCAGGCCTCCTCTTCGTCAGCATCGCTCCCACTCCCTGCCTACAATTGCTCAGCAATGCACTGATTGCAAGCACTGGATGCCAAGATGCATTCATCTCTCACACGTCCCACTTTCATTCTCATATTTGTAGCTGAACTTACTTTTACTTGCCGAAAAGATGAAAACACAGGCACAGGCACAGAAAAAGAGGCGAAAAGGACTAGAGGCTGGAGGCATAAAGCAGGAGAAAGTGGTAAAGAAAGGCAATTTATCGCCGAGGTGGGACAAAGCCATGGAAGCCTTGATTGAAGACCATAGTAGTGGGAAACGGGGCCTAAATTTGCAGTGTTGCATATTAGTTTTCTATTATTTTATAAACGGCTGCTGCTATTTTATAAACGACTATTCTGCAAAATACCCTTATAAACAATGGTTGACAATTATAGGTTCCTTTTGTTTTGATTCCTGCAGATCACTGAATTGAGGGACGACAAGGCTAGAGGGAATTAGAGCAGTGAGCTACCTGTTCAGGTGCAGGGGGCTGGGGCTGTGGCGGTTGCAGGCTGAGTTCCCAAGCGGCCAATTCGGATTCGAAACTGGCAGCATCCGCCATCACAGCATCCGCCGCCGCTTTGGGCACCAGAGCTGCCTCCTCCTCTTCACCTGTCACCAATTCACCTTTACGGCCCAGAATTTTTCATATTTTTGCTTCGGCTCTTTGTCTTGTGATATTAGAGGGTGGTTTTGAAGCTGGCAGCAAATTTGTGGCAGAAATAAAAGCTGCCCTTAGACGTTACTTTGCACCTTTGCTATTATCTTTGCCCACATGGTGAACGCATTAACTGAAGTCGACAAACTCTAGTCTAAAGGCAAATCAAGTCCACATGCACTATTTAGTTGGTCACCAATGAGTGTATTTGGTTCAGCAATCAGGCTGAAAGAGAAATCCCCAGAAAAAGAAATGGCCAGAACCTTTGGGGGCTGGTGTGGGAAGCAAGGCTAATTTATGAATGGCCAAGTGGGTGGTGGGAAGAAAAAGAAGGGCCAGGGTAGAAAGTGGCCGGAGAAAATCAATCAGAATGGCGGTCTGAAGTGGCCTGGAGAGTGTCACAGATTCGCCAGCCAGCCAGGTCTAAACCATCCCTCTTCCCTTTCCATCATTTACGCAACCTTAATGGCCTCCAAAGAAGTCGTCCTTGAACTGAACGTCTCAGGCCAGCCCATAACAACCTTCCTGTCTACGCTTCAGTTCAGGTCTCCTGAGGCCTGCTAATGAACCCAAAGTCTTTCGATATTCGGATGGAGCATGGTTCAATAAAAAAAGATATTTAAAATCTAAATTACGCAAAAAATTTCACAATCAGAAGTGTAAGGTCTTCAGGCCAAAGTCACGACTGGCGGAAACATTCGCTCATGGGACTAATCAGCTAGCGAGGGATAGGAAAGATCGCTTGGTGGTGGACCGGGATCCAACTGCCTTCCTGTGTCTGCTCAACTACCTTCGCCTGCAGAAGGCTGGCCAGTTATGGCAAGCCGCTCTGCCTAAAGTTGGCCTCATCATCCAAGACTTTATGAGCTGGAAAGTTCGATCGACCATTGTCATTCTAATTCTTTGCTAAGCATTTTTCTGCTTCCTTTGCGTAAACGTTTTTTATCGAGAAAATAGGAAATGAATTCTCCCATAATCTGCGTCATGGTGGGAACTCAGGACCCAGACAGACTGGCCATGCTAAGCCAGGAGGCGGATTACTGGGGCTTGCCTATGCTACGGGACGCTGCCGTTGATCTGCTGAGAAGCAGTGGTAGCTCAAGCGAAGGCTACGCCTCACAAGTTCTCCTTCCTCCCTTTTTCCAACTTCCTGACACCAAACTCTCATAGGTTCTGTCCAAGAGCGCTTCCTGCCAGCTCAGCCTTTGTGAAGAACTCAAAAGCGGCCACTAATGATTACTTTTATTCCCTTGACTTATCTATAAGAAAAAAACGAATCTTTCGATCCTGTGCGAAGTCATTGAGCCATCATAACGGTTGGTAAAACACTAACTAAGCTAGGCTTTGTTGGAATTGTATGAGGCTGAGGAGTGATGAGAGAAGAAGAGTAACTTTGGGGAGCAAATATGCGGGTGGCGTGAGCATCAGCGACGTAGATGAGACAATATGCAGAGGCATGGCGGCCCTCGCCTCCGAACGCATCGCCCAGCACCTCCGCCAGCCCCACCTTACTCACCTGTATCCACCTTTACATTCTTCCACCAGCCGCATCTCTCATCTTTCACCTTGCCATCCTAAACTCTGCTTCACTGCAAAGTTTAATCGACAGCATCTAGCTATTGCTTATCAACCGCTTCTAAATCTAGCCTGGATATCGTTGAACTTGAGCCAGCCGGTTTTCTCGTCATCAGCTGGGATGTCAGGGCTGGTGTGATGGGCAGAGTCTCGAATGAAGGCCCAGTAATGGCCACTGCTCACCTGACCTTCGTGGACTAGCACTGCATGCAGTTGGTACGCTTCCTGTATTCGTCTTGGCTCAATGCTTACATCTAGAGCTGGGTTTTTAAGAGGCCAACCTTCCGCAGATGTTCCGCATCGTAGGCTGAGTCGATGCGAGTCTGCACTTCCACAATCTGTTGCTGGAGGTCTGCAAAGCTTGGCATTTCAGCTAGTGCTTGAAAACAAAGCCACAATGAAAACAATTCATCGCCCAGTTAAGCCGGTAGAAAAAGAAGTAGAAGAAGGCTTAGAAGAAAGGAGGAACCTTGGTTAAGGTTGCGGACTTTGGAACCGATGTCGGCAATGCATCCGGCAGTGAGGTCCCGATTGATGGCGTCCACGGAATTCATCAAGGCCGCAACATCCGGCGCCAGACTTGTCGTCGTATCCTCCATTTCCATGGTTTCTGCACCCGGAATTGTCGGTTTTGGAGAAGCCTGTACACTTGCGCTTTTAGCTCAAATTGTCCAAATAAACATCACATTGTACAGATTACTTCCCTTTATATTGATCGGCTTTACGATCATATTGGTTTTAAAAAAATATACACGAATAAGCGAAAGGAATCGGCAAAAAAGAAGGGCAACCTTTCCAGAGTCAGTGTCCATGGGCGAAGAGTGGTCAGGGGGGCTGGGTGGAGCCGCACTGCTTTCCTTCACCTCCCGGCTGCCGAACAATCTTCCCACCAATTCCAGTGCCTTGCTCAGACCAATGCCGCTGCCGTCGAAGGATTCCAGACCTGCGAAGCGGAAATTTTGGAAAATTTTCTTCACTCTAAAATGGGAGTAACTATTGAGACGGCTTTGGAGCTCGCCAAGAGCTTCTTGCAGGCCCTTGACACTCTCTCTTCGCTGGCAGACGTCTTCTCGGTTTTGCTTCAGGTATCTAAAAAGTGCGCTGGTTTAGCTGACAAAGAATATATCCTGCGAATTGAACAAATGAATTTTTGAATTTGTGCCCAAAAATTTGCATTTGCCTTAATTTTGACCTCTGTTTAGTCACTCGAGGTGGTGATAGCCATAACCTGTCCAGGAATAGAGTGGTGGGGAAGCGAAGGGCAGAGTGAAGCTTTTCAGCAGCGGCCTTTTCTCTAGAGTAGGTGAAGCGCTTGAGGTCGAGAAGGAGGACGGGCGGGGTGCGAATGAGCCAGGTCTCGCTCACCCGCTGCGCTGAGGATGAGGCGGAGTCTAGGATCTCCGAGCACAGAGCCGCCTCCAGTCCATCCTCCAGCCTATCCACATCGCACACCTTCAATTAGCACACTCAGACTTGCTCTAGTTTCTATAGCTCAATCCTTCTCAGCCGCTGGCCTAGGCGATACTTATCTAGATTGCTTTCCTTAGATCAATAAATCAATTGGGGCCGTGCGAGCGGAGCGGAAGCACGGTCCCCTCATAGCCAAGGACAGACCCTATTACGGCTTTTTTGCGCGGCCAAGGCCAGCTTAAGCAGTTACCCCATTTTTGCGTCCGTCTTTCCGCATATATATCACCATATATAAAGCAGGAGCCTGTCCTGTTAGTGGACACGGGGAGCACCTTAACTACAGCCTCTGCAGGGGAGGTGAGAGTTGTTTTGGGTAAATCGGGGGCCAGGAACACGATGGAGGTGGTGAGAGCTTGCACCGACCACAGGAACATGCTTAAAACATTGAAAATGTAAGTTTTTCCAATGTTTTGAAACTGCGCAGTTTTGGGAGGCTACCCAATCTGATTAAGTTTTAGCCATTGCACATAAATTATCCATGCACTTTGACAAACCAGACCCTCAAGGCGTCCTAAACTCATTAGAGTTGGGTGCTTAATTTTTGAAGTCCCTTGAGGACAGCCAGGTGGTGTAACACTTGGTGTGGCTGTAATTTGGCCACTGGGTGGGAGCGGGCATCCTTAAAAGAGTTGGACAACCATAAAAGAGGCTAATGCATGAAAAAAGCTGAGCACCCGTGTAGCGGGACCCATGCAGCCCAAGTTTAAAAACCCTTTCCATTATCCTCAAATGTTGTCATTTGCCTTCCATTCTCCAAATTTTTATTTAGAATTATCCCCTCTTCCCCCCCCCCCTCCCCCGAGTTCAACCAATTAAAAAAGCCAACTAAAATTAATTTGAACCATAATTTTTAATTGAATCGTCCCCACGACTATCACCTATCTCTACTAACTATCACCTAAGCAATATTCTTCACTTCACACAACCCCCCTAACCCTTGCCGCCATGCTCCAATTAAACCCCCAAACCCTTGCCTCTATGTTTAATAGAAATCCCAAATTTAAAGCCCTCACCATCATGCATTATACAAACCCCCAAATCATTCCCCTTCCTTATTATCCCCCAAACCCTGCCGTATTGCATCAAAGAAACCCCCAGACCATTGCCTCCATGCTAGATTCTTCATGCAAACCCCCAAACCCTTGCCTCCTTGCTCCAATTAAACCCCCCAAACCATTGCCTTTCTGCTTCATACAAATCCCCAAATCCCAAACGCTTGCCATCATACATCATCCAACCCCAAAACCCTCACCATTATTCCCCCCAGCCATTTGCCCATTCAACAGTTTGCTCTTCTTCCCTAACCATTTGCCTCGCTTTCTCAAAATCTTTTTCAAAACCCTCCCCCGATTTCATGCGCTCATAACCAAAAAGCTATGTAAAATTCAGTTGAATCATCGCCAAAATGTTATTTGAACTCATGTAATGCCCTAAACAATGTTTAGCACCAAAATTTTCCCTCAAAAATAAATTGTAGTAAAGTGACTTCCTGCCTGTTTCTCATCGCAGTCGCCGTTTGCCCCCCCCCCCCCCCCTTTCCCATCGTTTGCCCTACCCTACTCATTAGCCTCCATTTAAATTATGAAAATCAACTAAATTTTGAGTACTATTATAGCCCTAAAAGATTTTCAGTACAATAATTTTCTTCCATGTAAAATTAATTAAAGTTATCCTAACGATATTCAGTGGTTAGCCCTCATCACTGATTTACCCAGCTGTTTCCCCTCCCTAAGCCATTTGCACTTCCCAATTATTTGCCCCCCTTTGTGAAATTATTTTTCAGAAAAAACCCCGTTTCATGTCATTTTAAAAATTATAAAATTATATTTAAGGGCAATCTCTGTAGCTGGTTCCTTATAGTCGCCGTAGGCGATGGCGAAGCTCAACCTAGTCCATAATATAAAAGCTGAGACGTGTCCGTAGCGTAATCACGCGGCGCAGTCCGAATTCACTCTAGATCTTGGAGGTTAAGAGCTTTTTGGGTAAATCAAGGCCGGGGAACACGATAGCGTTGGAACCAGCTTGCTCCGATCATGGGAAAGTGCTTAAAACCTTGAAAATGTAAGCTTTTTCAATGTTTTTCATATGCGCAGTTTTGTGCAGGTATCCAATCTGTCAATGTTGCACTCATTAAACATACATTTCTGTACAGGTCTCCAAACCAGCGTCCTTCCAGGCAGCCTTTCATTTATAGGTTCGGCTGCCTGATTTTTGAAGTCCCTCGAGGACAGCCAGGTGATTGCTGTTGCATTCATTTGGTGTGGCTGTAATTTGGCCACTGGGTGGGGGTCGATAGACCAAAAAGAGGCTTATGCATGAAAAAAGCTGAGCACCTGTGTAGCGGGACCCATGCAGCCCAAATACAAAATGGCTTTGAATTTCATTTTCATAATTTTCCTAATTTCTTTTGCAATTTGGCGTTGGAATTGTTAAAATTAATTAAGAATTAGCTGAGATACAACCAATCAAAAGTTGAGCTTCAACATAAAATGAAACATGAATTCCGACATAAAAAATAAGAAAATGAAAATAAATAGTTTTACTAAATAAAACAAAACAAATTAGATAAGATAAGATGAAGTGTGAGCTCGCAACTTGGAATTTAAAGCATCCATGAATAAAAAAATATTACTAAAATACAAAGACAGCCGCCATAAAGCCACGAATTGCATGCATTGAATTGTTGGCAAAGAAATAATGAAAGTTTTATTTCTGAGTTTGAATAAGTAATTCATTAAGTATTTATTTTATTTGCTAAATGGCTTTGAAATTGTTTATTAACTGAGCATAAAAATTGAATTGATTGATTTTCCGAATAATTACAACTAACAATTTTATGAAAAGCAATAAATAAATACAAGAAGTAATGAAACTAAAAACTACTCTAAAGAATTACCAGAACTTATGATGTGCGCCGCAGGCCTCTCCCAACCTAGTCCATAATATAAAAGCTGAGACGTGTCTGTAGCGTGAGCACGCCGCGCAGTCCGAATTCAAGCTGGATCTGGGATTTGGAGAGTTTTTTGGGTAAATCGTGGCCGGGGAACATGATGGCGTTGGAACCAGCTTGCTCCGATCACCGGAAAGTGCTCAAAACCTCAAAAATGTGGGTTTTTCCAATGTTTTTCTTCTGCGCAGATTTGTGCTGCCACCCAAACTGGCAAAATTTCAGTCATTAAACAAATGTTTTCATACATCTTGGCTAACCAGCATTCTTGACAGGCAATGTACCTCTTGTGGAACCATAGCCTTCTTTTTGATGTTCCTAGAGGACAGCCAGGTGTTGCGTTCACTTGGTGTGGCTGTAATTTGGCCACTGGGTGGGGGAAATTAAAAGAGTCCATAGACCATAAAAGAGGTTTATGCATGAAAAAAGCTGAGCACCCGTGTAGTGGGACCCATGCAGCCCAAAAACAAAATGGTTTTGAATTTCGTTTTAATATTTTGGTTTGTTTTAATATAAATTGAATATTTTTATTGTTGTTTTAATATTTTGGTTAGTTTTAATATCAAAATGGCGTTGGAACTGTTAAAATTAATTGACAACCAATCAAAAGCAGGTCTACTCCTTGAAATGAAAAATCAAACATGAAATCCGACCTCTCTGGAGTTTGTAATATGCGCCGCAGGCCTCTCCCAACCTAGTCCAGTATATGAAAGCTAAGCCTTGTCCGTGACGAAGGCACGCGGCGCAGTCCCAATTCTGCATTTTTGGCGTTTAAATGATGTTTCTAGGGTAATTCAGGGCTGCCAAAACTCAATCAGAACTCCCCCAGGTTGCAAAATTTGTTTTTATACCTCGAAAATGGCAAATTTGTCCGATTTTAGGCCATTTTTCAGGCATTATGAATCTGCGCAGTTTGGTCAGGTACCCAACGATTTGAGTTTTCAGGGATTATTAAACAGGGACACATTTTGCAAAGAGAACCACATCAAGTTGCACTCAGTGCGATTAATGCATCTGCAGCTTTAATGTGGAGAGCATTTCGTAGAGTTCATACTTCCTTTAATTAGGTGGAGAAGCTCTCATTCCATTGTTATCTAAAAAATTAGCATTAAGCGATTGAGTGCAATTCATACCAAAAAGCAAGCAGAATCGATGAACTTCCAATTAAAAATGAAAATAGTGAAGGAATGCTTAAAAATAACAAAATAAACCTTATAAATAAAACCAAAAATAAAAAACCGAAATATAAATTTAAACTAATATTCAATAAACTAAAGGGTTTATTCAATTTAAAATAGCATTTTTAAAGTATAAGAAACGAAGGAAATGATAAATAAGAAAAAATGAAATAAAAAACTTTAAGCCAAATTATTTTTGAAAAACCTACCCTTTTATAAAAACCATTTTTCAAAATCAAGTGGCAGTGTTCTCGATTTGATGTTGCATAAAAGAAAAACAAATATGCTGTAAAACTAACAAAATCGCACAAATTATGAACTATTAAAAATATATTAAAAACTCAAAATAAAGACATGGATTTTACAAAAACTAAATGTATCAGCTTTTTCACCATAACTATAAGACAAAATGAGGAAATTACGTAGGGTAAGATAGAAAAAAACAACCTAAGGACAAACAATATTAATCAAGATAATGTAAAAATGCCATTTTGCAAAAACAATAATTAAGAATCAAACCCCAAACAGACGCATGAAAAAAGTTAATAAAGCCAAAGAAAATAGCCAAAATAAATAAATAATTCAAATGAAAAATTACATATGTATATAAATTCAAAATATAAGTCAACAAAAATACACTTATCAAAATTAAAAGTTATGATGTGCGCCGCAGGCCTCTCCCAACCTAGTCCATAATATAAAAGCTGAGACGTGTCCGTAGCGTAATCACGCGGCGCAGTCCGAATTCACTCTAGATCTTGGAGGTTAAGAGCTTTTTGGGTAAATCGAGGCCGGGGAACACGATAGCGTTGGAACCAGCTTGCTCCGATCATGGGAAAGTGCTTAAAACCTTGAAAATGTAAGCTTTTTCAATGTTTTTCATATGCGCAGTTTTGTGCAGGTATCCAATCTGTCAATGTTGCACTCATTAAACATACATTTCTGTACAGGTCTCCAAACCAGCGTCCTTCCAGGCAGCCTTTCATTTATAGGTTCGGCTGCCTGATTTTTGAAGTCCCTCGAGGACAGCCAGGTGATTGCTGTTGCATTCATTTGGTGTGGCTGTAATTTGGCCACTGGGTGGGGGTCGATAGACCAAAAAGAGGCTTATGCATGAAAAAAGCTGAGCACCTGTGTAGCGGGACCCATGCAGCCCAAATACAAAATGGCTTTGAATTTCATTTTCATAATTTTCCTAATTTCTTTTGCAATTTGGCGTTGGAATTGTTAAAATTAATTAAGAATTAGCTGAGATACAACCAATCAAAAGTTGAGCTTCAACATAAAATGAAACATGAATTCCGACATAAAAAATAAGAAAATGAAAATAAATAGTTTTACTAAATAAAACAAAACAAATTAGATAAGATAAGATGAAGTGTGAGCTCGCAACTTGGAATTTAAAGCATCCATGAATAAAAAAATATTACTAAAATACAAAGACAGCCGCCATAAAGCCACGAATTGCATGCATTGAATTGTTGGCAAAGAAATAATGAAAGTTTTATTTCTGAGTTTGAATAAGTAATTCATTAAGTATTTATTTTATTTGCTAAATGGCTTTGAAATTGTTTATTAACTGAGCATAAAAATTGAATTGATTGATTTTCCGAATAATTACAACTAACAATTTTATGAAAAGCAATAAATAAATACAAGAAGTAATGAAACTAAAAACTACTCTAAAGAATTACCAGAACTTATGATGTGCGCCGCAGGCCTCTCCCAACCTAGTCCATAATATAAAAGCTGAGACGTGTCCGTAGCGTAATCACGCCGCGCAGTCCGAATTCAAGCTGTACCTTGGAAGTTAAGAGTTTTTTGGGTAAATCGTGGCCGGGGAACACGATAGCGTTGGAAGCAGCTTGCTCCGATCACGGGAAAGTGCTTAAAACTTCAAAAAACTAGGTTTTTTCAATGTTTTGCATCTGCGCAGATTTGTGCAGGTATCCAATCTGGCAATATTTCACTCATTAAAGAAATGTCCTAACTGCTTGACTAACCAGTGTCCATCTCGGGCTGCCTTACCTATCTCGGGTTAGGTGCCTACTTTTTGAAGTCCCTTGAGGACAGCCAGGTGTTTGCTTTTGCATTCATTTGGTGTGGCTGTAATTTGGCCACTGGGTGGGGGTTTCTAAAAGAGTCATAAGACCACAATGGAGGCTAATGCATGAAAAAAGCTGAGCACCCGTGTAGCGGACCCATGCAGCCCAAATTCCAAGTTTATTTTGAATTTTTTTGGCATTCATTAGGTATTTATTTTATTTGCTAAATGGCGTTGAAATATGAAATTGTTTGTTAAAATTAATTGAGAATTAACTGAGCATAAAAGTTGAATTGACTGATTTTCCGAATAACTACAACTATGAATTTTATGAAAAGCAATAAATACAAGAAGTAATTTAACTAAAACTTACTCCAAAGAATTACCAAAAATAATGATGTGCGCCGCAGGCCCATACCATACTAGTCCATATATATAATAGAGGAGCCTGTCTTGTTAGTAAGCATGGGGCGCGCCATGGGGGAAGCTTCCTGTGAGGAGATGAAGATGTTTTTGGGTAAATCGGGGGCCAGGAAGATGATGGAGCGATGCGTAGCTTGATCTGAGCACGGGAAAGTGCTTAAAACATCAAAAATGTGAGTTTTTTCAATGTTTTGGAACTGCGCAGATTTGGAAGCTACCCAGGTGTGCAAAATTTCAGTCATTACATATAATTATTCCCAAACAAATAAGCCTCGAACCTCTTTGGCAACCTAATCCCACTTGGGTTGGGTGCCTAATCTTTGATGTCCCTTGAGGACAGCCAGGTGTTCTATTCACTTGGTGTGGCTGTAATTTGGCCACTGGGTTGGGATATCCTCCAAAAGAGTCATTAGACCAAAAAAGAGCCAAATGCATGAAAAAAGCTGAGCACCCGTGTAGCGGGACCCATGCAGCCAAAATAAAATTCCTACATTCCATCTGATCTCAATCCCAACCATTTGCCATCGTCTATCATTAGACTGCTCCCCCCCCCCAGCCGTTTGCCCCTGTTAACCTTGTTGCCTCAGCCCAGCCCTCAAAATTACACCAATTAATTGATATTCAAGGAAGCAAAGTAGGGCGGTGGATGCTGGATGCTTTTACATGCCTATTTAGGCTCACCCAATCCTCCCATGTATCATTGGATATTCAAGGAAGCAAAGTAGGGCGGTGGATGCTGGATGCTTTTAGAGGCCTATTTAGGCTCACCCAATCCTCCCATGTATCATTGGATATTCAAGGAAGCAAAGTAGGGCGGTGGATGCTGGATGCTTTTACAGGCCTATTTAGGCTCACCCAATCCTCCCATGTATCATTGGATATTCAAGGAAGCAAAGTAGGGCGGTGGATGCTGGATGCTTTTACAGGCCTATTTAGGCTCACCCAATCCTCCCATGTATCATTGGATATTCAAGGAAGCAAAGTAGGGCGGTGGATGCTGGATGCTTTTACAGGCCTATTTAGGCTCACCCAATCCTCCCATGTATCATTGGATATTCAAGGAAGCAAAGTAGGGCGGTGGATGCTGGATGCTTTTAGAGGCCTATTTAGGCTCACCCAATCCTCCCATGTATCATGGGATATTCAAGGAAGCAAAGTAGGGCGGTGGATGCTGGATGCTTTTACAGGCCTATTTAGGCTCACCCAATCCTCCCATGTATCATTGGATATTCAAGGAAGCAAAGTAGGGCGGTGGATGCTGGATGCTTTTA
>JASANA010001570.1:0-12700 GCA_030248095.1 Ptycholaimellus sp. GST1_10 | reverse complement strand
CATTTTATATATGATTAGAAACAGTTAGACAGGCTTCGTGACTTTGACCTATTGCTTGTTGGGCATAAGCAGTTTTGACTGTAGGCATAATGAAACATAAGGCTATCCGGTGCACTGGCTCCTAGTCTAAAGAGCTTGTCAAACGAGCTCGCTCATCTTTCCGCTAGATCCAACCAACTCGAGCGGCGTTTGGCATCCTACTAAGCACCCGTCGGACTTGGAATTCGGATTCTGGATGTTTCACACATACTGCAAAAACTCCTGCTTATTCTCAACCAGAATTTCATCATTGCCTTGCTCTGTCTGCTGCAGCGAGCTGGATATGAGCCTCGGCCAGCTGCTGATTTTCTGACTAAGAATCCGGCATACATTTAGACGATGTTCATATTTTCCCCAGCTGATGTTTCACACAGTACTTAAAAAACTCCTGCTTATTCTCAACCATAATCAGGCTTAGGCAATACAGCCCTATCGTAGCTGAATTAATCATATTCTAGCACAATGGCACATATTTTAAGTTCCACGCTGCCGTACGTTCAGATGCCAGTAGTAATAAAGCGAACATGATGGGATGATGGAGCCTCTGAAAGGACTAAATCAGCCTAAGCTTACAATACGTCATCCAGTCTGTATTTGCCCATCATTTACAGCAATGGGCCTGTGGGAAGAAGGGGAATCATATGCCCGCTGCCTTATCAAGTGTCGCCGAAGGAGAACGAACAAGGAGCCCTGCACAGTGACTGCCACAGCCGTCGTCAGAAATCGGCCAGAGGAAGGGGTTCAGTTTGATTGAGCCAGGCTCAAGCTAGACATTTGAGGTGAGTTTTAGTGAAAGAGGCTTGTAGGAAGACGTGGCTGTGGAAGTGGTGAAAGATGGAAGCGTACGCGAGGCGCATGGAGGCCAGGACTCATTCTTCCGTGCGCGAGTGGCAGGCCAGAAGCGCAAAGACCTGAAGCAGTACATTGCCGACGTCTCTAAGGGCGGCAACCAGAGCATCAAGGCCGTCCATCTTTATTTCCCTAGTTCCTGCTGATGATGAAGCATTTGAAGGAGATTGCCCAGAGCCTTTCGGAAAGGCTGTTGAAAGTGGAGCCCTTGAAACTGGGAACTTGTCTACGGCGCCAACGGAGGGAACGATTCGCCAGGCAAACTTCAAAGTTTCAAAAGACCTGCCCATTTTATGTGGTTCCATTTTAGGTGGTTCGAGAGATGAGAACGGAGCAACTTCTGGACAAAGATCCTATCTGGGAGCTACAGCTTTGGCAGCGTCAACTGGTGCAAGAAGAAAAAGCCGCAGCAGGCAAGAAGAATGCAACTCTTCCTACCAGTCGAATCCTAGGTTGACGCAAAAATTGGATTGGCTCACAGGGAATTTGAGAATTTGAAGGTTTTGTTCCCGAGGTCTGGGCTTTTCCTTTCGGAGCTGTTTTCTACACCGAACGAGGAGTTCAGCTTGCAGCTCAAGCGCTGAAAACCGGTAAACTATTGCAGCTGAACTGTAGAATGATTTATAGCTTGAAACTTTAGGAATGGCCATTGGCTATACCGATGCTACTGGTGCCTGTGTAACGAGAGTGGATGAGAACACAGAAACGTATCTGTACATCCACTGCATCGAAGTTTACTCTATAAGTCCCTTCTCAATGCAAAATGCAAAAATTTTGGTTTGAAAGGTTCCTGGAACTCCTGCTCTGACCTGCAAATGGCCTCTTCTCAGCTGGCTCAGCAACATTCAAGACTCTGTCCGCATAACGTGATGAACTAATTGAAAAATAGGTGAATGAGATCAAAAGTCGGTTGAAGGTATGTGCTGGACAGATTCTACAATGCGGTGGCGAAGCGAATTCAGAAGCCGGCGGACATTGTGACGCTGCGCATGGTGATCAGCGACTACAGCGCCGCCATCCTTCGCGCTCATTGTCGGGCCTTCAATGGGATGAAGCCCTGGCAATACGTAGCATTCACCTGGAGCGTTTGCACTCTTTTCCATTTTTGAAATTCTCATTACTCTTCTTTGCTTAAGGTCATTCAAGGGGAAAAATCTGCAGCTGAGATTCGGGCTACAACGGCTATTCACGTTTGCGGGTTCCACGCACTGAAAATGGTGATGATTTGCAAACGGAAAAAAAACTGAGAATGTTTTTGACATCAATTTAAGATGCCCCTGGACGTAGGCCGCTCCTCAGCTCAGCGAAAAACTAACAAGACCCTTCGGTGAGCACCTGTATGACATGATTGTGAAAGTAGCAGCAGATGGTATTCTGCAGTCAAATGCTGGGCGTGCTGATCATGGCGGAGACGGCGGAGCGCCTTGGGGGCCTCGTGAACCGGCTGGCCTTCATCCTCGCCAGCAGCAAGGAGACCGACAACGTCCTCCTCTTCACTCAGGAGTTTCATGTCAGTCCTTCATCATTCCTTACAGTCAGACCCTTAAGGTGAATGATGGGTTGAGGCTTTGGCCAGTGCAAGCGCAGAGCTGGTGGAGCGGTTGGCGAAGATGAGTGGAGCAGAGGAGGAAGAGGCGGCAAAAGGGGAGAGTGACGGGCGTCGCTGGTGGGAGGAGGGTGGGTCAGAGGCCATCTCGTCGGTGGTGCAGCTGGAGAGCAGCGAGGAGGCAGATGACTGGGAAGCGCCCACGCAGCGACAGCGCAGCCGCTTCTACCACTTCCTCTCCGCCCGGATCGATGCTGGACTCACCGAGGCACGGCAGGAGCTCCTAAACGCCACCGATTCTGCACCACCCAACGCCCTCTACAACGAACGCCTCCTCACCTACCTACGAAATCGCTTCGTCCACCATGCCTGCTTCCTCACCGGCATCTATCGAGAGCCCTTCCGCTATGCCCGAGACCCAGAAAATGTGAGATCATCCGAGCAGGTGGCAGTGACTGGCCTCCTAGCACCGCTCTACGACAACCGACCGGAGTCCAACTTCAACGTCATCAAATCCGTCGCCACCAAGAGGAATCCAGTGCCTCTCCTCATCTTCGGTCAGAGACAGGGCCACCTGCGCCCGCAGGCCTTCGCTGCCAACCTTCTCACAGGCCTCAACCACTCCCTGGAAGACCTGATCCAGACTGAACGCACTGGCCTTGGACCCCTCCACAGCATCACCACGGAGAAACGGAAGAAGCGGAACCGAGAGGAGGAAGACGGAAGTCCGGGAGCTGATGTTGGACCTTCAAGCCAGGAGCAGTGGAAGAAGAGTGAGCGCTCCCGGCAACCGCTTTTCCTAAGCCCTGAAAAAGCAGCCCTGAAAGCTCCAGCTTTGACCAGTTCTCCAGCCCCGGCCTCGGCAGCCCCAGCCTCGCCACCTCAGCCGCCCACCAGCCTGGAGGCTCTGCTGCAGCCTCAACCTACCTCTTCTAGCACCCCTACCAGCTCCAGTCAACCAGCAGTGCCAGCAGGGGAGGAGTCGGAGGAGAGTGTGCAGCAGACTCTCAACAGCCAGCTGTACGTGGACTTCATGGAGGAGCACGGACCGAGGGTGGACGAGCGGGGGGATGGGGAGAGCAGTCACTACTGGAATCGGCCAGACATTCCCTGCCCTTGCCCATACTTCACGGAGCCACAGCCCAGCCGGACTCGACTTCCATACATCCTCAGAGAAGAAGTTTGGGAGGGACGATACCCAGCGCCTCCGCGTCATGCTGCCACCGGCTGCATTCCCATGGTCTGGGGAAACGATCCGCCTGGGCCGCCAGATCTCCGTCCGCCAAGCACCAACACCTGCTCTGTGGACAACCTTCTCGTCCTCCTACTTCGCCACGAAATTGCAAGCAAGGGACAAGCATCGCGCTGGCTGAACTCCATCGGGCGCCGAGTGCTGGCCAAAGCACTGCAGGACTGCAATCGGCTCAGCGATCGCTTCTGGCTGGGGACAGACCACTTCCGGGTGGAAGTGGCTTCGATGCTGGGGAAGACGATCGTCCGCGGGAAGCTCAACCTCTGGGACTCGGAGCACGCCGTCTTCAACGCCATCACCAACGGCAGCGCCAAGCTCATCAAATGGGTCTGGTGCACCAGCTGCGGTCTTCGTCCCGAGCCCTACAAGGACCAGGCTCTACAGGCATTCTCTTCAACCATACCCTTACCCAGCGTCTAGTGTAGCACCTAGATTGAAGGCCAACGTTAGCGGTCGCGTGAAGGAGCCTGTTCACCAACAGATTCGATGGCAGCTGGATGAAATGACCCCGGACTACCACTACTGCGAAAGCTGCCCGGGGCGTCAGCAAATGCACAAGGTCAGCTGGTTTTAGCTTTGGTCCCATTGTGGTTTGATCAGATTTGATTTGAGGCCAAGCTCTACATCAATTCTCCATCTCCTCTCATGCTGGCACTCGAATTCCAACAAGGAACTGGTGATGCGACAAATGCTGAGGTTTAATGCTGCTGGTTATCCTTCTGCTAAACTGAAATAAAAGCAATTAAGGCACGGCGAGCCTGGGAAGAACTGCCGGAAGTTCTCCAAATCGGACTGGCCACTTACCGTGTGTCCGGTCTCACTCTCCTTCGAGACAGGAACCATTTCATCACTTTGCTCAATCCTTGGTCTGTGCAGCGGCTAGGCTCTCATGTATTCGTTTATGATGGCCATTTTATCGAAGAGCATCCCCGTGATTTCATTTACCGTGAGTCCACTGATGCCTTTTTCTCCTCTCGCTTTACCTACATGCCCAACCTAGCCATCTATTTTCGTGAATAGAGTCTTGCACTTGGCTTGTCTTTGTTGAGTAAATTTTTTTGTGATTTCTATTCTCTAAGCAGTTACACTTGCTGCAATGCAACTGTACTTTTTGAAGTTTGAAAAGAAGACAGAAATGAATGGTAGCTGGAGGTAGTGAGGAAGCGGAGAGTGAGAAAGTGGGAAGAGGTGATGAGCGGACAGAAGGCGGCGCCGCTGCAGCAGGCGGGCGGGTCGCAGCTGCCGGACGGAGAGATGGAGGCCGCGCTGCAGGCCCTCAATGCCCTCAAGCTACTCTACCAGCCCAAGAAGGACGGTGCTGCGGGAGCGGTTGGTCAAGGGCAGGATGGCCAGGCCCCACCCGGACAGGATGTCGCGGCTCCCGGCCTCAACTCTGGGCTCACCGATGAGGCTGCACTTTGGAAAGGTTATGCATTAGCTCATTAGGCTTTCAGCTCAGTTTCTGCTTTCAGCCAAATTCGAGAAGGAACGAGCTCGATGCCAGGACCTTCTGGACGAGAACCTGGGCATGGCCCGTCTCATCGACACCTACAAGACCGAAATCGCCAATGCCAAGAACGCCATTCAGCTCAACAAGGCCCCATTTACAACCAGAAGCTAAATAAACGCAGACCTGACAGTCAGTTGTAATACAGGCCAACGAGTCCCAGAAGATGGCCCAGAATCAATGGGAGCGGGACACTTTCTATGCAACGCTGCAGGACGTGGAAAGCGTTTTCCGCCGCTCCCTGGCCGTGAAGGATGAAAAAATTGATTCTCTCGAGAAGCGCATCAAGGTTTGCCCAGGTTCAAACAAATCACAAGTTCATCAACAGTTTTAGGGCGGCCGAAAGAGCAACAGCGGTGGGAAGAAGAAAAATGGCTAACCTACCAATTCAACCATACGATCACCTTCTACTTTCTTACCACTAATTTCCATTATTACGTCTTCTTTAGTACCCAAGATGTTAGACAGTATTATGAATAAAGTGGCCTATCCGAGGCCAAAAGAGGAAAGGTGCGTCCGAATTAGGAAAGGTGCGATGCAGATTCGGAAAAAGGAGGTCCGTATTAGTCTAGAAACAATGCGCACCTTTCCTAAATCGGGCGCACCTTCGTCGAAATAGGTGGTAGAAAGATGCAGAACCCTTATTATAGGCCCAAAAGGGGTATAGTGGCCTATCCGAGGCCAAAAGAGGAAAGGTGCGTCCGAATTAGGAAAGGTGCGATGCAGATTCGGAAAAAGGAGGTCCGTATTAGTCTAGAAACAATGCGCACCTTTCCTAAATCAGGCGCACCTTCGTCGAAATAGGTGGTAGAAAGGTGCAGAACCTTTATTATAGGCCCAAAAGGGGTATAGTGGCCTATCCGAGGCCAAAAGAGGAAAGGTGCGTCCGAATTAGGAAAGGTGCGATGCAGATTCGGAAAAAGGAGGTCCGTATTAGTCTAGAAACAATGCGCACCTTTCCTAAATCGGGCGCACCTTCGTCGAAATAGGTGGTAGAAAGATGCAGAACCCTTATTATAGGCCCAAAAGGGGTATAGTGGCCTATCCGAGGCCAAAAGAGGAAAGGTGCGTCCGAATTAAGAAAGGTGCGATGCAGATTCGGAAAAAGGAGGTCCGTATTAGTCTAGAAACAATGCGCACCTTTCCTAAATCAGGCGCACCCTCTGTCAAAAGAGCTTGTATGATGAATTGCCACTGTTTTGCTACTTTTTTTTAGCAATATGCCCTTTACATGTGTTAATTAAAGGTATGGCTGAAATTCGAAAGGTGCGTTATGTTAGAGGCATGACAGTAGCCCACATAGATGAAAAATGATATTCACCTTTTTAAATTTACACACACCTTTTATTAACACTACCGGAGCTGTTCTCCTTCCTCCCACTCTCCAATCGTCAGCTGCCACCGCAACGCCCAGCCTCCGACCCAGCCGATCGACGCGTTGCCTCCTTGGATACTGTTGTCCTGCTAGAGTCCACCGCCGCCTACAATATCAAGGACGTCATCCTCCCCATGGTTGGCCTTTGGCAACGACGTGGAGACGCTGGTGGGGATGCGTGAGCTGTTCTCCTTCCTCCCACTCTCCAATCGTCAGCTGCCACCGCGACGCCCAGCCTCCGACCCAGCCGATCGACGCGTTGCCTCCTTGGATACTGTTGTCCTGCTAGAGTCCACCGCCGCCTACAATATCAAGGACGTCATCCTCCCCATGGTTGGCCTTTGGCAACGACGTGGAGACGCTGGTGGGGATGCGTGAGCTGTTCTCCTTCCTCCCACTCTCCAATCGTCAGCTGCCACCGCGACGCCCAGCCTCCGACCCAGCCGATCGACGCGTTGCCTCCTTGGATACTGTTGTCCTGCTAGAGTCCACCGCCGCCTACAATATCAAGGACGTCATCCTCCCCATGGTTGGCCTTTGGCAACGACGTGGAGACGCTGGTGGGGATGCGTGAGCTGTTCTCCTTCCTCCCACTCTCCAATCGTCAGCTGCCACCGCGACGCCCAGCCTCCGACCCAGCCGATCGACGCGTTGCCTCCTTGGATACTGTTGTCCTGCTAGAGTCCACCGCCGCCTACAATATCAAGGACGTCATCCTCCCCATGGTTGGCCTTTGGCAACGACGTGGAGACGCTGGTGGGGATGCGTGAGCTGTTCTCCTTCCTCCCACTCTCCAATCGTCAGCTGCCACCGCGACGCCCAGCCTCCGACCCAGCCGATCAACGCGTTGCCTCCTTGGATACTGTTGTCCTGCTAGAGTCCACCGCCGCCTACAATATCAAGGACGTCATCCTCCCCATGGTTGGCCTTTGGCAACGACGTGGAGACGCTGGTGGGGATGCGTGAGCTGTTCTCCTTCCTCCCACTCTCCAATCGTCAGCTGCCACCGCGACGCCCAGCCTCCGACCCAGCCGATCGACGCGTTGCCTCCTTGGATACTGTTGTCCCGCTAGAGTCCACCGCCGCCTACAATATCAAGGACGTCATCCTCCCCATGGTTGGCCTTTGGCAACGACGTGGAGACGCTGGTGGGGATGCGTGAGCTGTTCTCCTTCCTCCCACTCTCCAATCGTCAGCTGCCACCGCGACGCCCAGCCTCCGACCCAGCCGATCGACGCGTTGCCTCCTTGGATACTGTTGTCCTGCTAGAGTCCACCGCCGCCTACAATATCAAGGACGTCATCCTCCCCATGGTTGGCCTTTGGCAACGACGTGGAGACGCTGGTGGGGATGCGTGAGCTGTTCTCCTTCCTCCCACTCTCCAATCGTCAGCTGCCACCGCGACGCCCAGCCTCCGACCCAGCCGATCGACGCGTTGCCTCCTTGGATACTGTTGTCCCGCTAGAGTCCACCGCCGCCTACAATATCAAGGACGTCATCCTCCCCATGGTTGGCCTTTGGCAACGACGTGGAGACGCTGGTGGGGATGCGTGAGCTGTTCTCCTTCCTCCCACTCTCCAATCGTCAGCTGCCACCGCGACGCCCAGCCTCCGACCCAGCCGATCGACGCGTTGCCTCCTTGGATACTGTTGTCCCGCTAGAGTCCACCGCCGCCTACAATATCAAGGACGTCATCCTCCCCATGGTTGGCCTTTGGCAACGACGTGGAGACGCTGGTGGGGATGCGTGAGCTGTTCTCCTTCCTCCCACTCTCCAATCGTCAGCTGCCACCGCGACGCCCAGCCTCCGACCCAGCCGATCGACGCGTTGCCTCCTTGGATACTGTTGTCCCGCTAGAGTCCACCGCCGCCTACAACATCAAGGACGTCATCCTCCCCATGGTTGGCCTTTGACAATGATGTGGAGACGCTGGTGGGGATGCGTGAGCTGTTCTCCTTCCTCCCACTCTCCAATCGTCAGCTGCCACCGCGACGCCCAGCCTCCGACCCGGCCGATCGACGCGTTGCCTCCCTGGATACTGTTGTCCCACTCGAGTCCACCGCCGCCTACAACATCAAGGACGTCATCCTCCCCATGGTTGGCCTTTGACAATGATGTGGAGACGCTGGTGGGGATGCGTGAGCTGTTCTCCTTCCTCCCACTCTCCAATCGTCAGCTGCCACCGCGACGCCCAGCCTCCGACCCGGCCGATCCGCTGCCTCCCTGATACTGTTGTCCCTCGAGCCCCGCCGCCTACAAACGACATCCCCCGTGCCTTTGCAGGGATGTGGGGATGCGTGAGCTGTTCTCCTCCTCCCACTCTCCAATCGTCAGCTGCCACCGCGACGCCCAGCCTCCGACCCAGCCGATCGACGCGTTGCCTCCTTGGATACTGTTGTCCCGCTAGAGTCCACCGCCGCCTACAATATCAAGGACGTCATCCTCCCCATGGTTGGCCTTTGGCAACGACGTGGAGACGCTGGTGGGGATGCGTGAGCTGTTCTCCTTCCTCCCACTCTCCAATCGTCAGCTGCCACCGCGACGCCCAGCCTCCGACCCAGCCGATCGACGCGTTGCCTCCTTGGATACTGTTGTCCCGCTAGAGTCCACCGCCGCCTACAATATCAAGGACGTCATCCTCCCCATGGTTGGCCTTTGGCAACGACGTGGAGACGCTGGTGGGGATGCGTGAGCTGTTCTCCTTCCTCCCACTCTCCAATCGTCAGCTGCCACCGCGACGCCCAGCCTCCGACCCAGCCGATCGACGCGTTGCCTCCTTGGATACTGTTGTCCCGCTAGAGTCCACCGCCGCCTACAATATCAAGGACGTCATCCTCCCCATGGTTGGCCTTTGGCAACGACGTGGAGACGCTGGTGGGGATGCGTGAGCTGTTCTCCTTCCTCCCACTCTCCAATCGTCAGCTGCCACCGCGACGCCCAGCCTCCGACCCAGCCGATCGACGCGTTGCCTCCTTGGATACTGTTGTCCCGCTAGAGTCCACCGCCGCCTACAATATCAAGGACGTCATCCTCCCCATGGTTGGCCTTTGGCAACGACGTGGAGACGCTGGTGGGGATGCGTGAGCTGTTCTCCTTCCTCCCACTCTCCAATCGTCAGCTGCCACCGCGACGCCCAGCCTCCGACCCAGCCGATCGACGCGTTGCCTCCTTGGATACTGTTGTCCCGCTAGAGTCCACCGCCGCCTACAATATCAAGGACGTCATCCTCCCCATGGTTGGCCTTTGGCAACGACGTGGAGACGCTGGTGGGGATGCGTGAGCTGTTCTCCTTCCTCCCACTCTCCAATCGTCAGCTGCCACCGCGACGCCCAGCCTCCGACCCAGCCGATCGACGCGTTGCCTCCTTGGATACTGTTGTCCCGCTAGAGTCCACCGCCGCCTACAATATCAAGGACGTCAACCTCCCCATGGTTGGCCTTTGGCAACGACGTGGAGACGCTGGTGGGGATGCGTGAGCTGTTCTCCTTCCTCCCACTCTCCAATCGTCAGCTGCCACCGCGACGCCCAGCCTCCGACCCAGCCGATCGACGCGTTGCCTCCTTGGATACTGTTGTCCCGCTAGAGTCCACCGCCGCCTACAATATCAAGGACGTCATCCTCCCCATGGTTGGCCTTTGGCAACGACGTGGAGACGCTGGTGGGGATGCGTGAGCTGTTCTCCTTCCTCCCACTCTCCAATCGTCAGCTGCCACCGCGACGCCCAGCCTCCGACCCAGCCGATCGACGCGTTGCCTCCTTGGATACTGTTGTCCCGCTAGAGTCCACCGCCGCCTACAATATCAAGGACGTCATCCTCCCCATGGTTGGCCTTTGGCAACGACGTGGAGACGCTGGTGGGGATGCGTGAGCTGTTCTCCTTCCTCCCACTCTCCAATCGTCAGCTGCCACCGCGACGCCCAGCCTCCGACCCAGCCGATCGACGCGTTGCCTCCTTGGATACTGTTGTCCCGCTAGAGTCCACCGCCGCCTACAATATCAAGGACGTCATCCTCCCCATGGTTGGCCTTTGGCAACGACGTGGAGACGCTGGTGGGGATGCGTGAGCTGTTCTCCTTCCTCCCACTCTCCAATCGTCAGCTGCCACCGCGACGCCCAGCCTCCGACCCAGCCGATCGACGCGTTGCCTCCTTGGATACTGTTGTCCCGCTAGAGTCCACCGCCGCCTACAATATCAAGGACGTCATCCTCCCCATGGTTGGCCTTTGGCAACGACGTGGAGACGCTGGTGGGGATGCGTGAGCTGTTCTCCTTCCTCCCACTCTCCAATCGTCAGCTGCCACCGCGACGCCCAGCCTCCGACCCAGCCGATCGACGCGTTGCCTCCTTGGATACTGTTGTCCCGCTAGAGTCCACCGCCGCCTACAATATCAAGGACGTCATCCTCCCCATGGTTGGCCTTTGGCAACGACGTGGAGACGCTGGTGGGGATGCGTGAGCTGTTCTCCTTCCTCCCACTCTCCAATCGTCAGCTGCCACCGCGACGCCCAGCCTCCGACCCAGCCGATCGACGCGTTGCCTCCTTGGATACTGTTGTCCCGCTAGAGTCCACCGCCGCCTACAATATCAAGGACGTCATCCTCCCCATGGTTGGCCTTTGGCAACGACGTGGAGACGCTGGTGGGGATGCGTGAGCTGTTCTCCTTCCTCCCACTCTCCAATCGTCAGCTGCCACCGCGACGCCCAGCCTCCGACCCAGCCGATCGACGCGTTGCCTCCTTGGATACTGTTGTCCCGCTAGAGTCCACCGCCGCCTACAATATCAAGGACGTCATCCTCCCCATGGTTGGCCTTTGGCAACGACGTGGAGATGCTGGTGGGGATGCGTGAGCTGTTCTCCTTCCTCCCACTCTCCAATCGTCAGCTGCCACCGCGACGCCCAGCCTCCAACCCAGCCGATCGACGCGTTGCCTCCTTGGATACTGTTGTCCCGCTAGAGTCCACCGCCGCCTACAATATCAAGGACGTCATCCTTCCCATGGTGGGCCTTTTTGGCCGCGGCGTGGAGGCGGGGGGGGGGGCGCGTGCGGTGCTCTCCCCCCCCCCCCTCCCCTCTCCTCCGGCCCCCGCGACGCGCAGCCTCCGACCCAGCCGATCGACGCGTTGCCTCCTCCCGGATACTGTTGTCCCGCTAGAGTCCACCGCCGCCTACAATATCAAGGACGTCATCCTCCCCATGGTTGGCCTTTGGCAACGACGTGGAGACGCTGGTGGGGGGGGGGGGGGGGGGGGTGGGCGGGGGGGGGCGGGGATGCGTGAGCTGTTCTCCTTCCTCCCACTCTCCAATCGTCAGCTGCCACCGCGACGCCCAGCCTCCGACCCAGCCGATCGACGCGTTGCCTCCTTGGATACTGTTGTCCCGCTAGAGTCCACCGCCGCCGCCTACAATATCAAGGACGTCATCCTCCCCATGGTTGGCCTTTGGCAACGACGTGGAGACGCTGGTGGGGATGCGTGAGCTGTTCTCCTTCCTCCCACTCTCCAATCGTCAGCTGCCACCGCGACGCCCAGCCTCCGACCCAGCCGATCGACGCGTTGCCTCCTTGGATACTGTTGTCCCGCTAGAGTCCACCGCCGCCTACAATATCAAGGACGTCATCCTCCCCATGGTTGGCCTTTGGCAACGACGTGGAGACGCTGGTGGGGATGCGTGAGCTGTTCTCCTTCCTCCCACTCTCCAATCGTCAGCTGCCACCGCGACGCCCAGCCTCCGACCCAGCCGATCGACGCGTTGCCTCCTTGGATACTGTTGTCCCGCTAGAGTCCACCGCCGCCTACAATATCAAGGACGTCATCCTCCCCATGGTTGGCCTTTGGCAACGACGTGGAGACGCTGGTGGGGATGCGTGAGCTGTTCTCCTTCCTCCCACTTCTCCAATCGTCAGCTGCCACCGCGACGCCCAGCCTCCGACCCAGCCCCGATCGACGCGTTGCCTCCTCGGATACTGTTGTCCCGCTAGAGTCCACCGCCGCCTACAATATCAAGGACGTCATCCTCCCCATGGTTGGCCTTTGGCAACGACGTGGAGACGCTGGTGGGGGGATGCGTGAGCTGTTCTCCTTCCTCCCACTCTCCAATCGTCAGCTGCCACCGCGACGCCCAGCCTCCGACCC
>JASANA010001568.1:0-15187 GCA_030248095.1 Ptycholaimellus sp. GST1_10 | reverse complement strand
CCATCTACTTCGTTCAGTTACGTATTGCTTCCAACTCCAAGCAAAGCCTCTCTCAACTGCTCACGGTCATCATCATCATGGAGCAAACCAAGGTGAGCAATTAGTTCATTCGAGAGATACGTCCTGGACATCGGTTTGCACAGTTTTTGAAAGAATTTTAAACTCGTGCACTGCTGACAGAAATGTCGTTGACAGGAAGAAGGTGGGCAAGGAAATGAAGCGGAGGACTTCCTGAGTCTTATGGAGCGACTGCCACACCTGAAAACACGGTGATTAGCCTCCTGAGCACTCAGGACTGGGCCAATCTTCAGCACACCTGTCGCAGCCTCCGCGCCACCATCAATCGCCACGCTCGGCCTACCTTTCTCCAGTTCTACAACAGTTTCCACATTCACTCCGGCCAAGGGCACCACTTCCTCCTGCTTAGACGACACCTAGATCAAGACGAAGACTCTGTGGTAGGCTTGCGCCTGGCAGATTGAAACGGACGAGGAGGAAGGAGGGATCAGCGCCCTGCTGGAGGCAGCGGGAAACCGTTGGAACCTGAGTCAGCTGGCGGAGCTGGAGCTGAAGATCACCAGCCCCGGCCACTCCATTCAGCAGCTCTATGCCCTCAATCCCGCTCTTCAACTCGGTGAGTAGTTCACACTCTTAGCATCACTATTTTTCGACAAATGATGATGATGAAAGCTTAGTTTGAAATGTAGGCTGCAAAGATGAGTATGTCGATCCTTTTAACTCAAAAATCAAGTATGTGGTTTCTCAACCAATTTCAAAAGTAAGCACAGATTTAGAATCGACATATAAGACTAGTGAACATAAATATCAAGTTTTCTGTGCAATTCTCAAGACTTCAGGTACGACAGTGCAAAAACCGCATATTGCAATTTTCCAACTTTATACCCAGAAAAGTAATGTTTAAATGCTTTGGGACCAGTTCCACCCCTCCAGATCTTCCTAAAATGTTATTACCCTTCAGCAAAAAAAAAGTTTGTCCAAATCCGTTGACAATTCGCTATTTCTCAACATACCCCATTTTTCAAACTTTCTAACCAAAAAAGTAATGTTTCAAATGCTTTGGGACCATTTCCCACCCCTCCAGATCTTCCTAAAATGTTATTACCCTTCAGCAAAAAAAAAGTTTGTCCAAATCCGTTGAGAATTCGCTATTTCTCAACATACCCCATTTTTCAAACTTTCTACCCAAAAAAGTAATGTTTCAAATGCTCCGGGACCAGTTCCACCCCTCTAGATCTTCCTAAAATGTTATTACCTTCCAGCAAAAAAAAAGTTTGTCCAAATCCGTTGAGAATTCGCTATTTCTCAACATACCTCATTTTTCAACCGTTCTACCCAAAAAAGTAATGTTTCAAATGCTATGGGACCAGTTCCACCCCTCTAGATCTTCCTAAAATATTATTACCTTTCAGGGAAAAAAAAGTTTGTCCAAATCCGTTGAGAATTGAGCCTTTTCAGCATACCATTTTTCGACCTTTCTACCCAAAAAAAGTAATGTTTCAAATGCTCAAATTCCGGGTCCACCCTTCCAGATCTTCCTAAAATAGCATTACCTTTCAGGAAAAAAAAAGTTTGTCCAAATCCGTTGAGAATTCGCCCGTGGACAGCATTTCCAGATACATATATATCGCACACACAGTCTATAATTCAGGACAAAAGTTCAGTAACCTCTATAGACCGCGGAGCGGCCCGTCGGGCCGCTCCGCGGTCAAAAATTATTCAGCTTTCTTACATTACCACAAAACTTAACTTACTTTGACTTTAATATCTTTGTCTTGCTAACATATCACACATTTTGTATAATTTTAAGTTGATATGTAAGTGTTGACTTATCAGACAAATTTGCTTAATGGTGGTTTTTGCTTACAAAGTTTGTTCAAGTCTGACTATATTTTTGAAAGTTAGACTGTGAAAAAGGAACCTTGATGAGCCTTTGCTGTCGGTAAATGTGACTGAAGATCATTTTCTCTATGTACAAGTTATATAGCACCAGCACAGAAAGCAAACAAGACAAGAAAGGCCCCTTTATGGGAAAAACAACATTCATAGCATGTCACATAACATACCTTGCTCCGCAAGAATTTTCATTTTATTTGGAATTTTGAGTGTTAAATTATTTGATCAGATTTTGATGTTGTTAGCGTAAATTGATGAGAAACTTTTGTTAGTATTAAAGATTGGGTTTAAATTTGGTAGAGGATAAAACATTAAAATGTTTTGTGATTTAGGGTCTAAATTGGGTAAGTTGACCAATAGGAGTTCAGTTGGAGAGGAGGTAGAGGCACCAGAGCATGCCAAAGGTCTCCTTGCGCTGCTTGTAGATGTCCAAGCGGCCGTGGAGGAGCTTGATGGCCTCATCCAGGCAGCCCCAAAGGTCCTGTGTTTGCTTTTCTAGAGTGGTTGTGGGATGGAATGAGGGTGAAGGGAAACCTGAGCGGAGTGGGCACTGCCGCCAGGGCCGTTGATGTAGGGCATGTGGGGGTAGTAGTAGTAGCCAGCTCCCCTCCAGCTCCCCCACCTGGTAGCCCAGGTGGTTGTCTGCAAAAGCGTTTTGACCTTTACATGAGGGCTTTGAACAATCAAGTCCAATTTCATTCTATTCTGATTGTTCAGCCTATCAAAATGAGCAGAACATCAAGAAATATGTGTGAACAGGGACCCTTGTCCTCCTTCAAGTATGTCCGGAAGTGGTTGAAGGAGTGCTCCTCCCCCGCCTCCAGATCTGCAGAGAAATGGTCATTGGCATCCTTTAAGCTGCATTTGAGGACCAAGCTTTGAGTCAAATCAGGAGTATAGAGGCAAAGAAGATTACAGGATGCACATGTTGTAAATTTTGTTGTAGTGACAGTGGAGGGATTCCCGGAACTTGACGAGGCTGGCATAGTAGGTGATTGTCTCGGCTGGTGGAGCCTTGTAGACAAGAGGCTGGGCCCTGAGGGGCGGCAGCTCTGCGGGCGGGAGTATGGGGGCCATAGGGACCTTAGGGGCGGATGGATGGGTGGAAGGGACCTGGATTGCAGAGTAGAGTAGAGGAGAAGGGCTGAGGCAGGCTGAGGGAAAATTTTGTGCTTGGATGGATTGTTTACGTTTTTCTGGATTTTTTCTGGATTTGTGCTCAATGTTCTTCCTGCAAGACCGCCCACTCCAACATAGAGAGTCTGATACCAAGAGATGGCAAGGGATGGCCTGGGTGCACCAGCAGATGACTCTCTCCGAATGGGGGTGGGTCATTCAGGACGACTTTGAGGGGGAGCTTGGAGGAGCTTTTGATGAACCCGCCTGCCACAAGGACCACCTGCCCATTGGCACCAAGATGAACTTCAATGATGTGGAGCACCTCGCAGGCTACATTAGGGACTACATCACATGCCTCAAGCACATTGCCAACATGTAACCTCCCTTTTTACCCTTTTCAAGTTGCAACACTTTGAAAATGACATTGATCTAGGGTGAAGAAGATCAATGAGAAGCTGTGTGCCGAGCTGGCTGACTCCAAAGGCAACCACTATGGCAGCTTCAAGGACTTCAAACTCAAGCGAGGCGGTCACTATCCCCCTCTTTTACTTTCCTTTGTCTTTCAGGCCAGTAAAGGCTTGCTGCAGGGAGGGAGGGGCTGCAAAAGCTGATCGTGGTGCGCCAGTTGTGGAAGTGGCTGGGGCACCTGGCAAACATTGCCACCACAGACACCGATCATGATGGGTGCTGCCCATGTTTCATCGATGCTGACCTCAACCACAACTGCCAGAAGCAGCAGCTCACAGACTCCTCGGTTCCATCCCCAGCTTGCATTCATCACACCTATTCATTCTGGGAAGCAGTGTTGTTGGAGATGCCTCACCCACAGCTCCTCTGCGGCTTCCCGTTCTTTGGCAGTAATTTACCCTGTGTGATGGGGTCCTTGTTTGAGGAAGCGTCATCTAGCTCTCATTGCCTGCACAGTGGAGTTGATGAGGTAATTGAATGATCGGTGGAGGAAGTGTTTGGCCTTGAAGCTGAAGGGTCCCTCTACCGCTGGCTCTTGAGCCATCTGCTTTACTCCTTGAAGGAGGCAATGGTAGCTAGGGCCCATCTGGTTGACTTCAGACTCCTCTTCCTGTGTAAGTGTTGCCAGGTCTTCCTTCTTCTGCTCGAGGTATGTGGGAAGTTCTAGTTCCTCCGGAGTTCCGTGGGCCCAGCTTGGTCCTTAGAACCAAAGAGGGAAGTGCTTTCGTTTTATGAACTCCTCAAAGGACAAGTCGCAGGAGGCCATGTTGGTGGGGTTCTGGTTGGTGGGCATGTGGTGTATGGTGAAATTGAGATTGTTTTGAAGTTCCTGTATGGCCTTCACTTGGTTCGTTGCATAGACCATCAGTCCCTTGCCTCATCAACACTGATGAAGGGCAATCATGGAGTCTGTATAGAGATGGATCCCGATGATGTGGACACTCATCGGCAGTTCCCTCACTACTATCTTCATGGCCCTGGCTGCCTTCTCTAGGACCAATAGTTTGGAGGGTTAATGGTGCTGAACAATGCCTCTCGTTTGAGTCCAAACTCATCCAAAAAGATGTCCCCATTGTCTACATCATTGCCATCTTCATCGTTGTTGGCCAGGTCCTCAGTGGAGGAGGCGGGCAAGACAGCAGAGAGCTCCTGGTTAGCCTCCACCTCCAGAGCATCCTTCAGCTTCTGCGGCAGCATGGTGGCGAATGCTGTCTACAAGTTAAACAGGTTGAATGCATTGATCCTGTTAGACCTGTTGGAGGAAACCTTCTGGTTTGATGCATTGTCTACAACAATGACACCAAACTGCTGGGGCTTGACGCCCATCTCCTCAGTGACAAACTGGTAGAAGGTGTCACTGATGTTGAGGCTGGTGTGAGAGCCTTCAATTGGGACGATGCTGCCAATGCCCTCAATGACCTTCTTCGTCTCCAGGCTGACGTGGTGGTAGGTCACAGAGAGGTAGCAATCGTTCCCCCTACAATTTGATCTAGGGCCTAGGGGCCAGAAGGAGAAGAGGGAGGAGGGGTCTTACTGGCTGGTTTGCCAGGCGTTGCAGGTGAAGTTGATCTTGGGGATGCTGGCGAGGCTGAAGCAGATGAGATTCATGATCTGCTTGGCTCCCACCCAGGCCCAGCGGCCAACGGAGCGTGGAGAGGGTGCAGGATAGGCAGGGTGAAGATCATGCAGGAGCTCTACAAAGGCCGGGTCCCACGCCATGATGAGAGCCTGTTCAATTCAGGATGAGCAAAGGAGGGAGAAGGGTGGTAAGAGGGTACCATTGTCCCCTTGGACATCAGGAACGCGGTGACGGAGCAGTCGAGGCAGCACTTCAGTAGGTGGTTGTGTCCGTACTTGCGTGTGTGGTTCACCTTGTTGCCAGCAACAAGGAACTCCGTGATGTCCCCACCCTCCCTATCATGTCCTGTCATACTCCACCAGGTTGAATAGGTTCAATGGGTTGAGTAGGTCCAACCTGCATCTTCTTTCTTGAGCTGAAGCAGATTGTCCTTGGGGATGACGGATGCATGGCTCTGGAGTGCATGATGATGTGCATTCCCCAGATGCATTGGCTTGATGCGCCAGGCAAGGGAGGCTTGTCCTTGGGTGTCTGCATCTTGCAGACAACAGTGTCCACAACAGTGTCACACAACAGTGTGAAGAACTCATGGTCCCAGACCTAAATGATCATCTAGCTCCAATAGCTATTGCTCCACTAAATAAGAAATGACCTTGGAGAGTTTGTCCAGAGAGCGAGGGCAATTGCGGTAGGTGGATGAGGTGAGGTAGGTCTTGACCGGCACCTTGAATGCTGAGAGAGGCAGAAGGTGAATCTCCTTTTTCTTCTTTGCAGCACTCGCAGCAGGTGTTGAGGTTCCACCGGAGCTCTCGCAGCGCTTCTTGGAGGAGCTAGGAGGTGGGTCCTTGCAACTAGACGTTGGTTTCCCATCTTCTTACCCACTTTTTACTACAGCTGGAAAGGTCTAGAATAGGGTGATAATGCTGCCATGGGAGGCGCCAGAGCAATTGCGCCAGTCAGTACCTACATTCCCTACCATGCCTGAGCATCAGAAGGAGGGTTACAGTGTGAAGAAGGGGCTGAATGGTCAAATCAACCGGTTCAACCAGTCAATTTTGCCAATCAAAGCGGTTAACTGGTTGATTTGGCCTGATCCCACTTGCTAATATTTTGGAAAAAAGCAAAATCAACCAGTTAACCCGATCGATTGCACTTTTCCAAAAATGATCCGCTTTGCAAAGCAGATCCCATCAACCGGTTGCATCAACCAGCTTTGATTTTTCAAAGTGCCTCACTCTGGGTAGACCCGGAATTTGATCATTTGAAACATTACTTTTTTGGGTAGAAATGTTGAAATATGGGGTATGCTGAGAAATGGCTTTCCTGAATGGTTATAACATTTTAGAAAGATCTGGAGGGGTGGAACAAGTCCTGAAGCATTTGAAACATTACTTTTATGGGTAGAAAGGTTGAAAAATGGGGTAAGTTGATAAATGGCGAATCCCCAACGGATTTGGACAAACTTTTTTTTGCTGAAAGAAAATAACATTATAGAAAAATTTGGAGGGGTGGAACCATCCCGGAGCATTCGAAATATTATTTTTTTGGGTAGAATTGTTGAAAAATGGGGTATGTTGAGAAATGGCAAATTCTCAACGGATAATCTCAACTTAAAGGTAATAAAATTTTAGGATGATCTGGAGGGGTGGAATCGGCCCTGGACTGTTTGCAACATTATTTTTTACTGCGAAGCAGGCCTAGAGGGCCCGCTTCATGGTCCTTACAAGTCATGCAATAATTTTCCATATATGTAGGTAAATATATAACTATCTGGAACGGCCACGAACCGCCGAATTCTCAACCAAATGGGCCTCAACCAAATTATCACGTATTACAATATAGGCAGGGTGGAAGTGGTCCCGGACCATTTGAAACATCACTTTTTTGGGTAGAGAGGTTGAAAATTTGGGTATGCTGAGAAATAGCCAATTCCCAACTGATTTGGACACACTTTTTTTCCCTGAAAGGTAATGCAATTTTAGGAAGACCTGGAGGGGTGGAACCGGTAACGGAGCATTTGGAACATTACTTTTTTGGGTAGAGAGGTTGAAAAACGGGGTATGCTGAGAAATGGCTAATTCTCAATGGATTTGGGACAAACTTTTTTTCCCCTGAAAGGTAATGCAATATTAGGAAGATCTGGAGGGGAGTAACCGGTCTCGGACCATTTGAAACATTACTTTTTTGGGTAGAAAGGGTTAAAAATGGGCTATGCTGAGAAATTGCAAATTCTCAATGGATTTGGACAAACTTATTTTTCCTGAAAGGTAATGCAATTATAGGAAGATCTGGAGGGGTGGAACCAGTCCTGGACCATTTGAAACAATACTTTTTTGGATAAAGAGGTTGAAAAATGGGGTATGCTGAGAAATGATCAATTCTCAACAGATTTCGACAAACTTTTTTCCCAAAATGTTACGTTTTGTGGGGTTTAAAACTTGTTTTGTGGCCTGTTTAGCTCCGCGGTCACCTATTGCGCTTTGCGCCATATACTTGTTTAGATGTTGTTTGGCTTACACTCAGCATGAATGCATATTTAAACTTTAAATTTTAAACTGAATCATAGGATAAAATGATTAGATCATAAGCATGACTTCACCGCAGATTTGTTCAAAGATTTATGTATAATTTGCGCTTCGCGGTCACCTATTGCGCTTTGCGCCATTTTACTTGTTAATGATCTTTTTATGATAAGACATATCTAATCAAATTTCATCACCTTGATGCCCATCCTAGCCTGTCAGTCGCTAGGGATAAAACTTGGATGAAGGGAAACTCGGTGTGAGCTTTCAAACAAATTTTCAAGCAATCGTTTTACATCATACTACTTCACTTTACTTCGAGTTTCAAAATCAATGCGTGATTGTTTGCAGATTTTGTATACATCAACGTATCCGGTCATTGTCAAACGGCAGCATTTGAAGAGCCTTCGTGATTATATGTTGCATATTCATTCAGAATTGCATTACTTTGATGAGCTTTTCAAAACCCTTACGAGCAATCTGTTGTATGTCTGTTGTTCTTGGTCAGTTTAGTATCTTTAGGACTCTAAAGGAAAGGGAGACCTTCGGCGCTTGCTTGGAGGCGCGCCGAGGTTGCGGCCGGTGGCAGTCTCCAAGTCAGCCAGGAGCTGAGGCTCCTGCCAGGCTGAGCAGCCCGCCTGGGATTCCCTGCACAGCGGAACGATCTCTATCAGCTGGCTGTCTGCTCTTTCCTTTTCATACCCAGTCCTAGTCATCCCCCGCCCCTGCTTGGAGCTGCTTGCCTGCTGGTCGGAGTCTGAGTCCGACAAATCGCTTAACGTTGACTGCAAAAGAATCCTGCATCATTTACTGGACACAGAATGCCCTTTTGATTTGCTCTTAGTGTGCAATGTTGATGCTAAATTTACCCTATCAATTAAAAATTACAGTTTGTGTTTTAGCAAAACATGCAAGATTGCTAAGAATGCCAAATAAAATGTAAGCCTCATTTGCCTGCTCATATTCGACAGAATTTGGAAGATTTATCTATATTTAATTGGGTATTATTGATGTAGAAAAAGAATGGCTTTTGACCAGAATCCCCCCCCCCCCAAGGCTTCTACCCCCCCAGCTTTTACCCCCCACCTGTGAAGTATCCCCCCCCACGTAAGTATCCCCCCCCACGTAAGTATCCCCCCCCAAAATCAGTAATCAATGTACGTATGATCATGCTCTCAAGGCGATTTTTGGTGTTTTTGCACTTGGGGGGGGGGATTCTGGTCAAGATTTCGGTGACCACTATCCCCCCCCAAATGCCAAAATCCCTTGATTGATGACCAGTATCCCCCCACCAGGTGGCTTTTGGGGGGGGGGTTAGTGGTCACCAAACTCATATACTGTTCGTGCTTGGATCTTGCGCGAAGTCACACCCGATGCAAAGTTGATAACCTCAAGAATACAAGGCAAATTTGGGGGGGCGCAAAACTCGTGGTTGGTCCAAAACTGGCTTGGTTGGCCGGTAAAACCCTTGGGGGGGGATCCTGGTCATCAGCCAAAAGAATACCTTTGGATGAGCCATCCGATTGGAGATGAGGCCGTGAAGCGGACAACGGCGCAGGTCACGTCGTCCGCAGCGCCCTCCGTCCTTCAGCAGCGCCCCGCACTCTGCCCTCCTCTCCTGCACTGTCAGAGATTATGTAGGGCCAGGGGAGGAGAGGGAGGGGACAGGAGGCTGGCCGACGAAAGTGATGAGGCGACTGCGGTTGGCGGCGGCCATCTGGCGGCCCTGAGCCTCGCCATCCTTCGCCTCCTCCGAGTCTGGCCGCCAGAAGCGGTGCGAGTCCGCGTCATTCCGCACTAGGCGTATTTGGAGCATTTTATTGGCTGGCTCAAGGGGCTGAGATGGGTGCGGCTACCGATTTGCGGCAGGACCATGTCAGCCTCGCGGCCCCAGTACTTGAGGTCCAGGCCGAAGGGGATCTTGGGCGGCAAGCTGCTGGAGGAAGAAGTGCTCTCCTCCTTCCTGCTCGGCCCCGCCTTCTCAGCATCCTCTGCCTCCTTGGCCTGGGCACTGCCAGCTGTAGAGCTTGTGAGGCGTCTAGAATGCGCGAAGACGTAGTCGGGCACCTCCTCCTTCGACCCTGCCTCCATCAGCCCTGCAGGACAGCCCTCCTTGAGGCCAGGCGAGAAGGCAGGGCAGGGACCTGTCTTCTCTGGTACCTCCTCCAGCTCCTCATCGTCGGAGTGGGGCGGGGGCACTGCTGGGCAGGGAGCAGAGATGCCCAGCTCCGCGGCCTTGCCCAGCTCCTGGCTCAGGCTCCGCTTCACCCCGATCAACTCTCTGCTCAGGCCACCGCCCGCCGCCCCTGCCTTCGCCAGTGAGAACAGCCACTTGTTCACCTACAATCCCCCACTTCTTTTTCCACTTTGGCCAAAAAAGGAGTAGGAAAGGAAGGAAGAATAAATTGGTAGCAAGGCAGGATGGCTGCGGAAACCTTGGCAAGCAGTGGCTGGGCCTCTTTGACGACATCGACGAGGGCTGCAAGGAGAGCCTCGTTATCCTGCCCACCCTTCACCTTCCCCGGGGCCAGGCTCAGCTCCAGCTGGAGCCCTTCCGAGGAGCTCACGCCCAGCTCCCTGCATTCCCGTTCAGATGATGAAACACGGAAGAAGGGGGAGAATGATTGGACTGGAGGGAGGGCGTGGATTGCTCCTCCGCCTCCTCCGTCCCAGTGAAGCTGGGCAGGATGAGTTGAAGGCCATTGCGCAGCTGCTTCAACAAGGCCTCCCAGCCAGCCCTCTCCTCCGCCACCTCCCCGCCCACCCGAGCCACTATCCTTCAATTGCCTCCTTTTGCTTCCTGCTCCTGCGCGCAAGAGAAGCGGAGCCTCTCGCGGACGGCAGCTTGACGCCTCTGCTCCGCTGAGGCTGTCGGCTGGGGCTCTGGGGGACGCGCCAGGTCAGTGGCCTTCGCCTGCTTGAGGTAGGCAGCTGCCAGCCCCAGCTTCGGGTAGGCCGCCCCGAACTGCTCTGCCCACTCCCGAACCAGAGCCAGGCTGCGACGCCTACGCCTTCACTCCTCTCCCTCTGCCAGCTGGAGGAGGGAAGGGAGGACTTGAGTCGGTGAGCGAGGGCGGGCGGGCCGGGACAGGGGCGCAGCTGTGGCTCCGTCTCCGCTGTGTACACCAGGAAGTCCTGCAGGTCCTCCACCAGCGCCTCGCGGAAGTCATGGCTGCGCCTCAACATTCACTTCCCATTTTCACCCATCTACATGGACATCTCACTCTTTGCTGCTCTACAAGCGGCTCTCTGTACTCCTCAGGCTCTGGATTATTCTGGAACAGGTGCATGAGAAGCAAGAGCCTGACATAGCGTACCTAAAGAACTGGTCAGCGATGGCCAAGGCCGCAAGGCGGGCCTCCACCGCCTCCTTCCGTAGCTGGAGGAAGAGGGCAGCCAAGAGGGGCTCCATGGAGGCCGGCGCCTTGGCCCTCACCAACTGCTTCAGCTCCTTCACTCGCTTCTCCTCCAGCCCCTCCCCTTCTCCTCCAGAGTAGGCAAGGCTCAGCTGCTGCACCAGACGACGCAGACGCGGCACCCACGCCTCCATTGCCCAGTGGAGGGAGGCCAACTCCAATCCCCCCTTTCCCTGCCCTTAGCAGCCAGCAGCGCGTGGGGCTTTTGGGCCTGCGCAGTTTAGACTGCGTGGCAGGAGCCAGACTAGGTTCAACCAAGGCAAGGCTTCAGGCAGAGAGCTCAGAGATGCTGACGAAAGCCTTTGGATGGAGAGAGCGAGGATGCTGCTGCGACCTTGGAGGAGGCTGGGCCTTGGCCTGACGCGGGCCCTGAGCACTGAGAGCAGTCTCTATTGGTCTCTGGACGCTAGGCAAGGCGAGGAGAAAGCAGGGAAAGAGAGCCAGGATGCGGACCAGGCCATGCAGCAGCGTTTCGACAAGCTACTCGTACTCCTACTAGCCTTTCTGTGGCCACAAAAGGCTTATGGGATATGTAGGAGAGCTTGGGGAAGGCGGAGTACCGGCCGAAGAGACAGCTGGCGATAGCGAAGGGCAGGATGGACTGGAAGAAAGCTGGCCAGCCCGGGCCACCTCCCCTGGCAGGCTCTCGCAGATCCCTGCATACGCGACGCAAGAATAGCATCAGGCCTTCAGCACCTGGCGTAAGCTTTCCTGGCTGACTCATTGAACCTGGGTGGGTGGGGGTTCAGGGAGTCAGCCGTTTTCCTGCTCCGCAAAGATAAAAAGGAAGCATGAGCTTTGCAGCAGGAGACGCCGGGTGTGATCCAGTGGCGAGAGTCGGGAATCGACGCCCACATTCTCGCCCACCTCCACCGCTGCATCCTGGACTCTGACCCCGGCCTGGTGGTGCCCGGCCACTCCGTCTCACTTAGGCATCTATCCTTCTCCCCTCTCACCAGCTCCTCCCAGCCTAAGCGATGCTTGGGGCACAGGGCTTGGCCGGGGACGATCTGCCTGGTGAACCCCGGCAGTGGGAGCCTCCCGCAGCGCCTGATAGAGGACGGCCTTCGTCGCCTGCTCATCCTGGAGGCTGAGCCCGATGCTGCTCAAGCTTGGCAAGCCTACGCCGAGGCCCATGTTCTCTCTTTCTCTTCCTCCGACCCTAGAGTAGAGCCGAGGCTTCTGGACTACAGAAGGAGGCCCTGGGCATGGAGCTGTTGGCGGCGGCGGAGGTGGACTTTGGAGGCAGTGTGCTGGAGGGGGGACTGGCCTTGGACGGCAAGCTGGAGGAGATGATGGCGGGACAGCAGAGGGGCAGCTGGGAGCGTCTCGATGCCACTGCCGTCGTCCCTGAACCGCCTTTTGGCTCCCACCAACGCGGTTGCCGCCTTTTCAGTGCTTTTACCTGCCTGGTAAATGGACGAAACCCCCAACCTTCCAACCCTTGCACAGCCCATGAAGGCTTAGCTTTACTGGGCCGGCAACCCTTGTAGCTATCAGACTGTATTCTCATCGAGAAAACAGCTCTCACTCTGAGCTACATAATAGTTCAGAGTTTTAACTTCCACGCATCAGCCCTACGAAACTAAGAGACTGCGAACAGGAATTTCTACTTTCATCACCGTTTGGGTATATTGAAGTAGCTGGATCATTCGGCGTAGAAGTTTGAATGAAGGATAAATGTAGACTGTGTTTGTCAGAGCTGCCGGCGCTGTTGTTGCTGGGCTGTCCCTGGGTGGAGCCCAAGGATGAGGAAAATCTGATGTGGCTATTGTCTGTGCGAAGGTTGCTCAAATCGCCTTCTTTCCCCCTCTAAACTCCTAGCACTGGCCTACAGGTACATCTACCAGCGAAGCGTCTTTGCATTTGGTCCCAGCGAATTTATGTTTGAACTTTCATTATTTCACATTCTTTACTTTTTTTGGGAATGCCGCTTTTCAGCTTCTTCCACAGCCCCAGCACGCTGAAGCTTTTGGATCTGGGGTAAGTCCATTTGTATCCTTACAGAAAAGGAATGAGGGAAATTTAGCTAGCATCAGTTATTTGATCAAAGTCATTGGCAAGAAGTTTGAGTGAGCTGAAAAGCGGCGCTACAGCACTCTCGAGTTCGTCCATTGAGAGAGTGAGTATGAGCCAGCGCAATCGCCGCATGCTGTTCGAAGACAGACTTGTCTGCTCGGTAGCCCTTTTCTTCCTATCGCCTTTTTGATGCTGCCTTTTATCCACAAATATCGTTCTATGCCAAATTTATTAGAAGGCAAGGAAAAAAAAGCTGATTCTAGGCCAGCTTTGACAGCTTCCAGCCGGGCTGGGACAAAGATGAGTGGCGGGACAGGGCTTTGAAAGTCCTGGCGAAGACCCACAGAGATCATCTGCACCCCAACTTCTCTCGGCGACCGGAGCTGCTCCGCTATGCTCATCTCGTCCACACACGCCCACGTCCACTTCCGCCACAGCTGAAGCGCACTGAACTCATCCTCTTCCTCCTGATTCGAGTTCACCCCTTTCCAGCCCACTTGACCAGCCCTGAACAGAGCGTCCATTGAAGCGCTTGATGTGGCAGCAGCGAACGCGAGAAGTGACGGCAGTGCTGGGCCAGTTCTTCGGGGACTCTCAGCTCATGCTCCCGCTCTACCAGCAGTACAGCGGCAAGCTCATCAAGGACCTCTACCTGGACGACTACTTTGCCATCTTCCGTTACTCCTTCTTTCCTTCCATCCTGCTCCCTCCCTCCACTGCTGGGCCAGTTCTTCGGGGACTCTCAGCTCATGCTCCCGCTCTACCAGCAGTACAGCGGCAAGCTCATCAAGGACCTCTACCTGGACGACTACTTTGCCATCTTCCGTTACTCCTTCTTTCCTTCCATCCTGCTCCCTCCCTCCACTGCTGGGCCAGTTCTTCGGGGACTCTCAGCTCATGCTCCCGCTCTACCAGCAGTACAGCGGCAAGCTCATCAAGGACCTCTACCTGGACGACTACTTTGCCATCTTCCGTTACTCCTTCTTTCCTTCCATCCTGCTCCCTCCCTCCACTGCTGGGCCAGTTCTTCGGGGACTCTCAGCTCGTGCTTTTTTTTTTCTTTTTTTTTTTTTTTTTTCCCGCTCTACCAGCAGTACAGCGGCAAGCTCATCAAGGACCTCTACCTGGACGACTACTTTGCCATCTTCCGTTACTCCTTCTTTCCTTCCATCCTGCTCCCTCCCTCCACTGCTGGGCCGGTTCTCGTCGGGACTCTCAGCTCATGCTCCCGCTCTACCAGCAGTCAGCGGCAAGCTCATCAAGGACCTCTACCTGGACGACTACTTTGCCATCTTCCGTTACTCCTTCTTTCCTTCCATCCTGCTCCCTCCCTCCACTGCTGGGCCAGTTCTTCGGGGACTCTCAGCTCATGCTCCCGCTCTACCAGCAGTACAGCGGCAAGATCATAAAGGAGCTCTACATGGACGACTACTTTGCCATCTTCCGTTACTCCTTCTTCCTCCCATCCTGCTCCCTCCCTCCATTTTCTTCTTCTTTTTTTCTTTTTCCTGCTCCCTCCCTCCACTGCTGGGCCAGTTCTTCGGGGAAAAAAAAAGGCGGGACTCTCAGCTCATGCTCCCGCTCTACCAGCAGTACAGCGGCAAGCTCATCAAGGACCTCTACCTGGACGACTACTTTGCCATCTTCCGTTACTCCTTCTTTCCTTCCATCCTGCTCCCTCCCTCCACTGCTGGGCCAGTTCTTCGGGGACTCTCAGCTCATGCTCCCGCTCTACCAGCAGTACAGCGGCAAGCTCATCAAGGACCTCTACCTGGACGACTACTTTGCCATCTTCCGTTACTCCTTCTTTCCTTCCATCCTGCTCCCTCCCTCCACTGCTGGGCCAGTTCTTCGGGGACTCTCAGCTCATGCTCCCGCTCTACCAGCATTACAGCGGCAAGCTCATCAAGGACCTCTACCTGGACGACTACTTTGCCATCTTCCATTACTCCTTCTTTCCTTCCATCATGGAGGTGTATATATAACCGTGCTTATATCCTGCTCTATTGACCTCCGTGCTTCTATCCTGCTTTCTCCACTCCATAAATCCATTGTCTTACAATTAATACTGTTTAATTTCAGCAAGAAAATCAACCTGGGTGGTGTCTTGAAGGGTTTAAAAAGAATTTACGAACTATTTATCATTACTG
>JASANA010001567.1:0-14826 GCA_030248095.1 Ptycholaimellus sp. GST1_10 | reverse complement strand
TCAAGTCCCTGTACCAGGTGCGAAAAACCTCCCGTAGGCATCTTTTTGCGTTATAATAAATGTTCTAGAAAATACCAAGTTCGTTTGTTCCAGTTTTTCAGTAGCCAAGAACAGAAAATCCTGTCGTCTCAGTTCTCATGGGCTTTAGAGTCTTTTTGCCCTGAAATCTGGGAAGAAGAATTGTGTCATCCCCAGCCTGTCATCTGAAGGTGAAACTGTGACCTGCCCAGCAGCGAAGGCCTGAACTGTTTGCCTCCTACTTTTCATCTGTCTTCACTGAGGATGCTGGTCAGCTCCCAGCCTTGCCTGCTCCCCCTAGCTGCTCTATTTCAGCTGTCCTCGCTGGCCCCCTCCAGGTCCGCCATGCTCTGCGCCTCCTCAAGCCAAAGACCAGCACAGGCCCTGAAGGGATTCCCCATGCTTCTCCTGAAAAAATGCACTTCCTCACTCTCTAACCCTCTCTCTTCTCACTTCTCTTTGAGCTGTCTCTCGCCTCCTCTGAAATCCCTACTCAATGGCTCTCATCAATAGTTATCCCCATATTCAAAAAGAAGGGAAGCCCTGCTGAAGTGTCAGACTACCGGCCTATCACAAAATCCTCCCCAGCGCAGAAGGTGCTTGAGAAAGTTGTTGCTGTCCAGCTCTCGGCCCTACTTAGAATCCAACAGCTTGCTCTCACCCTTGCAATTTGGTTTCCGGCGCTCTAGATCCACCACTGGGCAATTAATTCACTGGGGAATTAATGCAAGTTTGGGCCAAAATTCTAGCTGAGAAAAAGGGTTGTGATGTGGTGTACTGTGACTATGCTAAAGCATTTAACACTGTCAGCCATCCTAAGCTTGTTCACGCCTGCTCTAACCTAGGCATTAGAGGGCTGCTTCCGTCATGGATTGCTGCGTTTCTGAAAGATAGGATGCAAGTTGTTGCCGTAGAAGATAGCTCCTCCTCCCCTAGGCCCGTCACCAGCAGCATCCTCCAAGGCGGCGTCTTGAGCACACTCTTCTTCTGCATTTATATCCAGTCCCTTGCGTCCATGCTCTCCTCAGCTGGTGTCACCTATTGGCTTTTTGCTGATGACCTAAAGCTCTGCTCCCCCTGCCCTTTGGCCTTACAGTCTGCTCTGGACCTTGTTTCTTGCTGGAGTGATCATTGGCAGCTTCAGATGTCCCCCGTCAAAGTGCTCAGTGCTGCCGATCTGGAGATGGGCCTCGGGCATCCTCCTCACTCTCAGGCCACCAGCTCCCAGTCACAGAGGGAAGAAAGCAGCGTGACCTCGGCCTACTCATCACCTCAAACCTCTCCTTCGGACCCCACATCCAATCCCTGCACACTAAGGCAGCCAATGTCTCCTTCCTCATTCGCAAATCAATATCCCGCCCTACCCCATCACTTCTCACCAAAGCCTTCTGCTCCTATGTGCGACCACTGCTTGAGTACGCCTCCCCTGCATTTAATTCTCTCCTCAGGGCCAGTAAAGCTGAGAGACTAGAGTCAGTCCAGCGCTCCTTCACCCGTTTTATATTCAGAAAATGCTCCCTTTCGAATTCCAGGCTGGGATACGAATATAGGTGTCAGTTCCTTGGCCTAGAAGAGCTTAAGCATCGCCGAGACATTGCAGACCTTCTGTTTCTCCATGCAGTGTACAATGGGTATCAGATCTGTCCCGACAGCATAGTAAAAAGGTGAATCCCCGCCCACTGCTCCACAATGCTCGTCTGCTGTCAAACCCTAGCCTACGTGGTGCTGCATCAAAAGTCTGGCCCAATCCAGTGATAGCTGTCTGGAATGCAATTCCTGAAACATATTCTTCTTGCAAAAAGGCATGTATTTTTGGAGTTACCTGAAATCCCCAGAGTCTCCGCTCCAATAGCTTCATCAGCTGCTTACAAATGTTCTCCGAGTTTTGGCATAGCTTAATTGACTGTGCCTCTTTTTGTACTCCTAAGTGCTGGAGTAAAGAAGAAAGAAAGAACGGGTTCAAGACCTACCTCAAGGAGATCGAGTGCAAGCTTCTATCCTCTCAATTCATCCATCCCCTGCTGCTAAACTCACCTCAAATTAGTCTCAAGCTTTTCGCTGCCTATAGAGCCGGGCGGCTTGGGGGGAGACCTGAGCAGGGAGGAAGAGTTCATCGAGTGGATGAAGCAGTGATACAACGCGATCCACGGACCTCTCATGTGGGCTCATAAAGGGACGATTTTTATAATTATTCACCTTGTTTGTTTATTGTTGTCATTGTTATGGGCGTTGGCCATAAAAAGATGGCAATTAACCGTCAACATCAAGCAAATATCAAATATCAAGCAAACATCAATCAAGAAAATCCTATAAACTTTCTTGCAAGTAAAACTTTATCCTACTCACCAGTTCGCCAAAGAAATATTGCGATAAAAAGTTGTTACTATTTTGAACAATTGAGATAATTCGAGAAGTAATGCACTGAGCCAGAATGAATAGAAAAACGAAATGAGTGTATCAGAGCCTAACAGACGGGAGCGCATGCTAAAGAAATTGCTGGAAAATGTGGAAGGTGATGGAGGATGGTGGCAGGTTCCAACAATTCCTGAGAGCGGCAGAACGAGTGTTATTCATGGTAAACATTTTAAAGAATAGAAATGGCAGTCATCTAAAAAGAAGGGCTTATATGGCAACGAGACAGACTAGCCCATGGTTCTTGATGTGACATTTTCGAAATATACAGGGGGGAGGCCTTTTCCGTACACCTAAATTTAAAAATTTATTTATCAATCCCATAATAAGTTAGAGAGTTGAAAATTGGTATGGAAGTAGGTCCAACCCTCCTTGTTTTGCACAAAAATTTGCGGCTCAATTCATTAGGTAGAACTTGAGAAACAGACAATTTTGTAAGGTCACTCAAAAATCGATCCAACGCCACAGTGATTTTTTTTTCACCTGATTTTGAGGCTTGATTTCTCGACCCCATCAAAACCGTTTGGGCTCAAAATTGCACACAATTTAGGTCCAAGTGTCCTTAACTTACACTAGGTGCTCCTTGTGGTGAGAAACAGCCTTCGGAGTACACCACACTTTTCCCCCTTTCCTATGGTTAAGGGCCAGTCCAGCTGGAAAATTCTATGAAATCATAGAAAAAAGAAAAGGGTTGTTTCATTTCAAAGACTGTTTCTCGACAGGCAGCACCTAGAAAGATATAAATTGATATGTAAGTTAAGGACATTTGAGCCTAAATTGTGTAAAATATTGGGCCCAATCGGCTTTGATGGGGCTGAGAAATCAAGCCTCAAATTCAGGTGAAAATAAATTTACTGTCGAGGTGTACCGATTTTCGAGTGACCTTATAGAAATGATTGTTTCTCAAGTTCTTCTCAATGAAATGAGCCGCAAATTTTTATGTAAATCAAGGAGGGTTGGTGCTACTTCCGTACCAAATTTCAACTCTCTAGCTTATTGTGGGATGGAGAAATAATTTTTTAAAATTAGGTGTACGGAAAAGGCCTCCTTACCCCTGTAAAATGGGTAATAAGTCTTTGGTTGTGTTGCCATAATTTTAAAGTCACCATAATTGAGCCCAGCTTTCAAGCGATGTTAGTGCAGCTTGGAGTTTGCCTCTTGGGAATTTCAGTCGTAAAATATGTGCTTGAGTGATCTGGTGAATTAATTGTAGCTTGCCAAAAAAGGCAGGTTTTAATACTGATAATGGTGATACCAGTTCAGTGCTATGTCCTTCCTCTGCATTACCAGGAAACAAGATTTGTGCTGGTTTTTTGATAAGGAAAATTTCATGGAAGGGTAGATCCCTTGCACTCAAGCGTGGTTTTTCCGTAATTAAGATTTTTTATATTTTGCATATTTTCAAACTTTGAAGCATCAAAGAATCAGGATTGGTAATATATTAAAATTACAAAAAAATGAAATCCATTTATTTTGCACGTTGTAAATGTTTGGGCAGTGTGTTGCTGTTTTTGCAACTACGATTTTATCGCAATAAATAAAACATATTGAACATATTGATGGCAACAAAATAATTCAAATGATTTCAAAATTTAACAATATAGCCACCAGTCATTAAAACTCACAAACGTAACAAAAAAATAAAAGAAAAAGAAAAATAACTATAACAACAGGTTTAGCCTTGTAACTTGTCTAATTGGGTTAATATTGTCAGGTTTCGTCAAACACTCTATTTTATGGCATGAATATGATGTCAGCGTCTGAACATTCATGAAGATAGTAAACGAGGAGCTTGATGAAAAAGATTCCCGGTAAAACACATTTCATTGGGATCACTGTGGCCTGGTAGATTGGTAGAAATGGCAACATCACCAAAATTTGTTGCAAATTGGGAATCTGAGGCTTGTCTGTGCCTAACATTAATATCATTTTCTGATTCTACTTTGCTGTTGACCGAAACTCCTTTTTCTTTTATTCCATTCCCCATTAGTGGGATAATTGAAACACAATGCATATATCCCTGCAATTCAGCTGCTTGATCTACATGTTTCCCTGTTTGTTGGTGATCAGTTTTACATTTCAGCAAAGTAGAGTCATTCATGCAGCTTGCATTATCAATCTGAACCCAGAATGGTTTGGTCTTTTCTATTGCTAAGTCATCTCTTCTGCTTAAGCCATCAAAAATAGATGGGGCTGCAACTTGTGGAAAGCTATTTATATGTTTAGTAAAGAATATTCTACTGTTTTTATCTGGAAGCACTATGTTTCGTATAGTACTATAATAATCACCTCTTCCTACATTTAGAGTTTCTGTGCTGAACATTTTCAAATTAGCATAGTCAGATTCATACACTATAGCATTTATTTGTGGTAATGAATCTACATGCTCACTTTTTGCTTCTTCCACACTCACAAGAATTTCATGACTTGATGCTTGCTTAATTTGTTTAATCTTTTTTCCTGAATTAAATTGCTTCTTATCAGCTTTCATTATATGAATCATGTCACTATCAATAGTAATTTCTGGAATGTTTGAAAAACCAGTTGAATGGGTTGTTTCTAAGGCTTCATTAAAATGTTTGGGAAATTTTTGTGTTTCATCGTCTTCTTCAAAACATCCATTAGCTTCAGGGCATTTAGGGTCAAATTTAACTAATGGCATTGTGTTTGCGGAATTTTGTATGAAATGTATTCCGCTTATTGGTACTATAGTTGATTGTTTGTTTATTTCACAAGCCTTCTTGGATATAGCATCTATTTCATACATTTTGTCAACTGGTTCATTCTGTACTTTAGATATAATTGGTATATCTTCACTGTTGACTGTAGGACACTCTATAAAATCTGATATGATTGGAAATGAGGATAAGCTTTCAGACACTTGCTGGTCTAGAATGGTTGAGTTTGTAGGTTTCGTTTTATTTTCAAATTGAAAGTCTTGGCGCATATGTCTTATTAAGTGGTCTAAAATTGAAGTAACCTGGACTTGAATTAAGCGAACTTCTGGTAAACCTTTTGCATTTTTACACTTGTGTTGTAATCGACTAGCATTAATAAGAGAAGATTTAATGCGCAGGTTTGTCACACAATTTGCAACGGGCTCTAAAACCAATTTGTAGGGTTAGCAAAACCCTCAGCACTGCTGTCCAAAGTGGAAATCTTAAATAAAAATAATAATTAAAAAATTAGTTTTTTTTTAAATAATTAGTTTTTTATGACGCCATCGCAATTATAAAAAAATATATATATTTATATATAAAATGAAATAAGATAATTCAAAATAAAAACGAACCCTTGCCTCCAAGGCATTGGAACGTTAGAAAGCTCGGCTTACAAAGCCCCCAAGAGGTAAAACTTAGCGGAGCTGGGAGGCGGAGATGAGCATGGATTCGAACAACGCTTGACATCTGCTACGCTGTCACGCCACTGGCCAGGAAGCAGGACTTCCAGGGAGTCTCTGTTAGAAGGGGAAGGAGTGTACCTCAGCTTCTTCCATCAAGATTTGTACGGTTAGACTTTCAAGGTAATAGTAATTGGGCTGGCATGAGCGGAGCAGAGCTATTTAGGCCTCAGCCAGAAAGGCAAACCAGAAATAGGCTGAGAGAAAAGGGATAAGTTGTTTTATAGCAGACATCTTTTCTTGTCTTCAGGTTGAGGACCTAGGTGTAGGAATAACATGATTCAATGGGACTAAGTAAATATTAGGATATGTTTTGATTGACTGATCAAGTCCAGTTTAATTTGTTTGCATTAGGACTTCAAGAAGGCACTGCTAATGGCATAATTAGGTTGCTTATGGGATGTCTGGGAAAAAGGAAAATAAATAAACTTAGGACCATGATAGTGCTGTGGGCACCTTGATTAAGTAAATGAGAAATCCTTTGTCTCTAGACAAGAGTTCAGAATAGAGGTACACTCCAGGAAGTTTCTATGAGTAAAGGAGGCTTTAATTATTTTAAAATCTGAGAAAAGCAACCTTGATAGGAAGGGATACTTGCTGAGAAAAGGGAAGGAGAGGACCATTGAAAGGGCAAAGTCAGCACAAAATGAGAACAATGAAATTTTGGATCAGGAACAAAAAGACAAGCATTGTAAGGCAAAGTCCATTAGTAGTTGAATAATTTTCTTGTCTTCAGAATTTTAGCAATTTAAGCTTGGGAGAAAAGAGCCTGGTCTTAATTTGAGGACTTGTTCAGCAAACGCGACAGAAATGAGAGATTTTGAAAATGTGACGCAGGGAAATAAACTATAATACAATTTCAGCAAATGTTGGTTTCTTAAATGAAATTCTGCTTTTAGCAATTGAGGAGTATGAAAACGAAGTCACTTAAAAACATAAGTCTAATTAGAATTAAAATAGTTATGAGAACTGAACTAGAGTTTTAGTTTTAACATCAAATTGAAACTTTAGTGCGAGCGTAGCTTAAATCAGCAAAAAGGATTAAACCCGACGCACGATTTTAGATTCAGAGTTCAGGCAGAGTGCAATGTGGCATTCGAGCTGTTATGAGCTTAGGCCAACGAATCCGTTAAAAGGGGAGGGAGATTCCATATCTTTAGCAGCCATTTTAAAAATTAAATCAGTTAATCTTTTAGCGCCAGTGCTGCCAGAACGAATATTGGAAAACATTTTAATTGTAGGGAATAGAGGAGCACTTTAATTGGGCACACATGAGTAGACAAAAGAAATGTTAAAATGGCAAGACTGGGAATTAAGTAGAGGAAATTAATTGCAAAGGTTGCACATTTTACTGCAAAATAATTAGATGGGAAATATTTAAGCAGAAAGTGGGAAGTCAAGAAATATTATGGGGAACTATGTATACCTTAAATATAATTGCATTCAGGTATAAACTAACAAATTTAGCAGATACAAATTAGGAAATTTCATAAGCTAAGCAGAAGACTGGCACAGAAGACTTCTCTTCAATGCAAGACCATGCAACAAAAGTTAGGTTATATTAATCATTTTATCGGGGTTTTAACCTTTTAGAATCAGGAACTTTTATACTTTTATGGGAGCTTTTGGATGACAGGTAATTCGAGGTTCAGCCAGTGCAAAGAAAGCTTATCAGAGTTTCTTGTCTCTGCTGAATGAAGGACGAGTCTGTACTTTATCAGCGTGGAAAGCCAGTTTATCGAAAAGGGCATTTATGTTTAAAATCTACTAATGCACGAATCATGAGGCCATTGGAAGTGGGACGACAAATAAAAAGGGTTGCGCAATTGCAGGGCGCCCATTCACAGGCAAAACGCCGAAGCAGGAGCAGTGGCTGGTCTTCTGAGTCGATGGCAGCTCTGACATCCAGGCCGTCCACGTCCAGGGCTCCGATTGACGCGCCGAGTTCACAGGTTACAGGTGATGATCTCTGCAAAAGGTTTTCCACTTGGCACCCTTGGCCAGTAGGATTTGGGCCAACATTTGAAGTATTAACGATTGATAATGCGGTTTGCAACCAGACTACCTCTAAGAAAAAGATCAAGAACAAAAAGTAAGGAATGGAATTGCAGGTTGGGAGCTGGTGGAGCGAGCGTGAGCGGTGGCTGTCGGGAACTCCAGCCAGGCGCACTGCTGTTGCGGCCCCATCCCTTCCCTCTCCCCAATTCCATTGCCCAGCCTTCAATGAACCGGATTGTAGACTGTTTTTGTTTTTGAGCCTCGTGACCTCGGCCACATATTAGGGGAGGATGTAGAGGCGCGCAACATGCAGAGAATAGCTTACCTGTGATATCAACAAGATCCGAGTAGTAGAGTAGTAGTCTCATGTTGTGACCCATTTCCCGCCGTGTCACCTGTAATTAACTTTATTAAGCCAGACACCATCCAAACCCAAATCCTCAATGTCCCCTGACCCTATGCCACCTTATAGCCAGCCCAGGGACACCAGGTCTCACCCAGTTAGGACCCCAAGGGTTGCTAAGCTTGGATACTCCCTTACATGAAGGCTGAGCTAGGCTAGGCCAGCAAAGGGACTTGGGCAAGGATGAGCCCCAGCCTATGGATGGGCAAACCTGGTGTAGGATGGGCAAAGCAGGTGTGGAGTAGGCAAACCAGTGTCTGGGATGATTAACGCCTATCCCAGCCCCAGCCCATGGATAGGCAAACCAGGTGTAGGATGGGCAAATCTGTGTCTGCCTGTGTCTACCATTCCCTTTTGCCTATCCCACCCCTGGGCCCTGCATCTCAACTAGCACCCCCCTCCTCCCCAAGCTTCCCTTTCTGTCCTATATAAGCAGCCCATTCTGGCCAGTTTCTCAGTCTGCTAAGCCCTCAGCCCCAACGTGCCTCCTGTGACTATGTGATCTACTCTGCTGGAAGTGGTGGTGTTGCTGGATAAAGCTCTGGGCCTTCAACAGCCTCTTGAACACCAAGATCCACCACATCATCAAGGCCACCAGGGCCTGGTTAGACAACCTCAGCAGCAGAGACTTCTAGGTGAAGTGCTGCCTGATCGCCAAGCTGTTGTAGAGCTTGTAGGTGTCCCTGAGGCCAGGGGTGGCTTGGGACTTGTCCAGGACCAAGGTGTCCTCGCAGAACAGAGCCATAAAGTACAAGTTAGGGTTAGGGCGTCACCCGGGCCCTCCTGCGCCAGCAGTATTGGATAATCAAAGGAGTGCGGCAGATGCAGGCCACCCTCGGGCTCTGCCTGGTCTGCCGCCACTTTGAGGCGATGCCATTCACCTTCCCACGCTTCTGGCCCTACCCGCTTCAGCGTTTTGAGATGCACTCGGTGATGAAGCACATCTCGGTAGACGTCAACGTCATCCCCAACAACGCTGCCAGAGGGAGCACACCATCAAACAAGTCGAGAAGTGCTACATTCTGGTCTACACCTGCCAAGTGACCCAAGGAGTCATCCTGGACTGGCTCCCCAACCTCGACGGGGTTTGCATCATCCAGGGTATGAGACGGATCTGTGGAAGAGTGGGCTACCCACTCACGGTCTACGCTGACAACCACAGTCCACTCCTCTGGGCCACTGTCACCCTCTTTGACAAGCCCTTCACCAAAGTCTCCAAAGCCAACAAGAAGGAGCTCCTCCGCTTCTTCCCGGCCAAGGGAGCTTGACTCCGCACCATCCCCCCAAACCACTCACCCTCGCCAGCATGGTAGAGCACATGGTGGGCTTGGTGAGCCGAGTCCTGAAGAGGATGGCAGCCTACAAGACCATCCACGAGGAAGAGATGAAGACGCTGGTGCAGGAGACGGAAGCCATCCTCAACTGCCAACCAATCTTCTCCTATGGCGAAAACCCACAGGTCATCATGCCAGCACACTTCCTCTACCCCCATCTACAGCTACTTCTCCCTCCACGGCCTGAAGACACCATCAGCAACCCGGACTTCGCGCTGACCAAGCTCGCCAAGGAGCTCAGCCAGCAAGAGAAGGTGCTGAACACCCTCTGAAAAGTATTTCTATCCGAGCTGAGAGACGTCCTCATCGGCAACTGCAAGCACTACTTCAAACCTCGCCAAGGAGAAGCAGCCCACAGCCCCATGGAAGGAGAGCTCGTGAGGCTCTACGATGAGAACACCCCTTGCCACTCCTTCCGGATGGGCCGCGTCACCGGCTTTGCCCCCACCCCCAACCAGTTGGACGTCAAGGATGACCCGCTGGTGATAGCAAAGGTCCTGACCAGCTACACCACGGCCAAAGGAAAGGTCATCTATGACACCAAGGACTGCCATGCCAGGAACCTCATCCCCCTCATCCACGAGCCCCACCCAGAGCAACTACACCTACTGGAGTACTTGTCCCCCGCGGAGGAAAAGGGTACCATACCCAACTGACTTACCGTACCCAACCTCTACAACAACAGTTCCTCCAAAGGAAAAGCAGGAACCCTGGACATCAACAACGCCCCCAACTCCGAGACCTACTCCGATGATGACGACTCCCTTGAGTGGGACGACGTTTTGCCAGAAGAAGACCCACCACTCCAAGGCACCCTCAAGCGACCAAAGAAGAGCTTCCACCCCATCCCACGCCACTCCACATGATGCCACAAGCTCCGCTTCAACAACATCGAGGAAGCCCACCTTGCCGCCAAACCCACCCAGGACTTCAGCAAGACAGGACCTCACCGCATTCCCCGCAACACCTCCCAACTCCTCACACTCCAGAGTCCCCGCAACCAACCCTTCGAGGGACAGGAGCACTGCGCCATCCCTCAAGAGCACGAGGCCCTCATCGAAGAGTGCTACCAGGACCAAGAACTGGACAGAGAAGAAAAACAGTGGGAAACCGAAGCCCAACTCCAGGAGGAGTCCCGCTTCAACCCAGTCAAACGACCAGAGTTTGACAAAGTCCTCAAGCTGGATGCCATTGCTGAAGACTCCTTCATCTTCCCCAACTGGAACGGAGGATGAGAACCGGCGCCTGTTGCCTACCACGAGTACATCCATCACCCCGACTACCATTCCATCCTCCCCACGCTCCCACTCCGCAGCCTCTGTGCCCTTGCCGTGGTCTTCATGTTGCTCCTCCCCGGAGCCACCGCAGAGGACCTGGAGCCAGTCAAGCTCCCCGGACACACGCCTAAACCCCCACTGACCAAGGATCTCATCAGACACCGACTGCTCCAAGCCCAAGCAGAAGCTAAGGACCTCGCCAAGGCCCTGCCCAAGGGGGTCAAGTTCCAAATCTGTCCCAACACCCAGGAGCCGGCAGGATCTTCACCATACCCGAAGTTCCCCAAGACTGCCGCATCCCCAAGAAGGCCTTCCGCTCCTACCACCCCGTTGACGTCTACGGCACCGATGGACAGCCGCCATGCTCTCTTGCAGTCAAGTGCGAGTTGGAGATCTACACAGTGTCCGTCAAATGGCCATGGCCAGCCCCATGCCAGTACAACGTTGACCTCCCCTTCCCCATCATCCGCTGCTCCATCCCCATCCACAAGTGCATCGATGCATGGGATAAACTCAAGTTCCGTGGTGCCGACCTCAAGCTACAACAACAAGGCTTCTACTCCATGGAATAGACGGTGGAGATCACACACCACTGCTGTTGGCAGACCTTCTACTACTCTGCCACCAATATCCACCTCTACATCGGGAACATCTACTCCAACGATGGATCCCTCACCACGGACCTCAGGTTGGACCTCTTCGGCTGGGACATCAGCAATGAGATCTGCCTCACCTACACCAGCACCGTCGTCTGGCACAATACCCCACTCCTGGAGTACTGCCCCTTCAAGCTCCTAGGCACCTACCCGGCTGACATCATGGGCGACCAAGTCCGCATCCCCAACCTGCAGACCTCATTCACCACCTACAAGCCTGGGAACAACTTCAACTTCACCAAGCCGGAGTTGAAGTGCCTGCCCAACAACACACTGCCTAACCACGAAGGCATGGCAGTGCGGATCCACTGGGACGTCAAGAAGACTCTCGAGTACCCCAAGAACACCAAACACAAGGGAGAGAATGACACTCCCCACGTCCACCTCAAGACCCTCCTTCCCGGCGACAAGGACGTACCCCCTAGACACCCACACAAGCCTGCCCACCGAGACCACTCCCAGCATCGGAACAGCCAGAAGCCTCTATGGGCACGGTCTCGCCATCAATGGAGCTACAGCGACGAGGAGTCCGTGCAAAAGGAGGCATGGCTGAAGTGGCTTTGAAGCGGTGCAATCTCCTTGGCCCTCGACACTGACAAATCAAGGCCCCAGGCTGATCAGGCCAACAAAGCACAGAGGTTCAGACTCCCAGCGCTCAATCACCTTGCTTGCAAGGAACGGATCAAAGCCATCCAGCAGCACCTTGGCGAAATCGAGCACTGGTACCACATCCACAACCCCATCAAGGCCAAGATCCACTTCATCGTTGACGAGCTCGACAACATCATCAACGAGGCCGAGCTGAGAGAAGAGCAGTGGATCTGCCTGCTGGAGAACCACCAGTACCAAGTCCTCAAGCAGCTCTTCTACATGAACCCCACCATCGGACTACAAGCCTACACCGGCCGCTTTGACATCTCCGCCTCAGTCCAGGGCTCAGCCGTCTACCTCGCCAAGTGCCTGGAGGCCCACGTAGCACTGATCTACCCCTACCACCGCCTCCCTTGCTCCCACCAGTGCTACCTGTTCCTCCCTGTGAAGCTCACCAGCGGAGAGATCCTGTACCTCCCAGAGGGACCCGGCAGAGATCTCACCTATCACAGCCCAAAGGTAGATTGCCACCTGGTCCAGCCCTATATCTTCACGGACCCTGCGATGCCAGGAGAAAGCCTTGCTCTCTTCCAGAACCTCACCGACCGATCCTTCGCTTTGGTCATCCACAGCCCCGTCTTCACGCCCTTTGCTCCAAACCTCTCCTATGAGATGCCCGTCCTCTTCAACTCGAGGATCAAGATCCCCTTCTTCGCCCTCACCAGCTATGCCGCCAACATACCCATCGTCAGCCGTAGAGTAGATGGACTCGTCAACTACACCAGCAGGTTTGCCCTCGACCCCAGTGCAGTGGTCCAAGGCATCAATGCCTATGGACGGTTCATTGTCAACGTCGTGGGTGACCTCTTGGAAGGAGCTCAGGGACTGGCCAAGCAGTCCTGGAAGGGGATCGACAGACTTGGAAGCTCCATCATCCGTCCCATCATCACCGGCATCAGGATCATTGTTGGCGTCATCGCCTTCATTGGCGTCATCATGCTCATCATCTGGGTCTCCCAGTACACTGACTGGGGATCATCCGCCTGACGGAAGGCTACTGAGTGGAAGTACGCCATCAACAACTCCCACTTCGGATGAGCCCTCCCCGGATGGCTCCCCTTCAGAGGTGGACGTCCCAGTGAGATACATTGCGAGCAAGCGCTGAGTCTTCCGATGATGCCAGTCAGAGGAGTTGCTGGACATTGACTATGAGCACAACGCCGTTGTCATCAGAGAAGGCTCAAGGAGTGTGCGACAAAGCCAAAGCCAACCCATCAGCTTCGTCAACGACCAAGAATCTCCCCAAACCAACACCACCTGCACTGGTCGGATGCCTTTGGTTGCATCCAGCTACTCCCGGGCTCCGTCGCAAAGTCAATCCCACAGTCGGTTGTCTATCGGGTTGCAGCCACCCTTTGACTGCAAGACCGACCTTTGAGAGAGTCGCCGATCGCGGTCATACAGAGGAATGTGACCTGGAACCGATAGAACCCGGCCGCGAATGCTACCCCTGATAGACCCCTATGTATACACTCTCTGCTACTTAGCCCCCTACCACTAACAATTGCCTGCTCCTTCTGCTACTGCCCAAGGAAGCCCTTCCGGTCACAGCTTCCTGTGCCGGAAGCCCACTTCCGCCTCCGGGCAGTGTGCGGACTCAGGAGTCCTTAGTACCAGATCATGGTTCAGTTGTAAAGTGGTGGAGGGGTCTGGCCTACTAAGGCCGGACCTCCTCAGTGTTGATAGAATGTAAGGTGATGGTGCTGCCCTTTCTCTACTGCTTCCTACTAACTTCCGGCCTCCTTCCGGTTGTAATTGGCTACATCCGATAATAGCTTCCGCCCAACTCTGATCCTACACTCTCAACGGAACTGGCTATCAAAAGGGAATCTCTACCAATGTGCTCCTGTGCAGCACAGTAGTGAGCCTCACGTATTTCATGTCGCCTCCTGCTTGCGGACATTCCATCAGGTATACCACTCTCCTTGAGTCACAGCATATGTTTTCTGTCATCTCGCATTTTATTCTTTTATTTGTATTTGAAGGGCATGCCCAGTTGTTCTGTTCCGCCAGAGTTTTGCACGTTCCGCATCTACCACAGTGCTTTGCTTTCTTGGTTGTGTTCCACTCATCCTGAGGTATCTTTGCACCTGTTTTGGAATACTGATGGGGTTCTTTTAGGTATCTTGCTGTTGTTCTGATTTTGTCACGTAGGGGTTCTGTCATCTGATCTCCTCCATAATTACTGGTTCCCCTGTTTGTCCTGTTCCAAAGCCTGCCATGCCACATATTCCTGTTCTCAGCTGGCTCTGAAACATCTTCTCGACCCCGAGCCAGCATGATAGTCAAGTTAAGGGTTCCCGTGGCACAGTGAGCAACCCTTGGGTCCTCCCGTGATACGGGGAAAGGAGGTAGGTTTGGTTGATTTTTCATGGTTTGTTTTATGGTGTTGGTGCCTTTTAGCCCGCACCAGTGACATGTAGACTTCTCATCGATATTGAAGTCTGTCGCCTAATTTTGGTTACTTCCATTTTTTTGCATGGCTGGTGCCTGGACTCTGCCTTGTGGCACCTTTACTGCATTGTTGCAATTCTCAATTCAGAGGTGTCGGCAATGGTTTGCCGGTCCGCAGGAGCATTAATAACATGAATAATGTCCTCCTCTAAACATTGTAAAGAATAGAAATGGCAGTCATCTAAAAAGAAGGGCTTATATGGCAAATAGGCAGACTAGCCAA
>JASANA010001566.1:0-48965 GCA_030248095.1 Ptycholaimellus sp. GST1_10 | reverse complement strand
GCGTGGAGCACTGATGGGGCAGCGGGACCTTCCACCAGGCTCCGCCCGTGGCCGAGGAGCACAGCCGCGGCACTTCCGACCAGTTCCCTTCCAACTTTCCAGCCTTCGACCCTTGTCCTGCCAGTTGACAGAGCAAGAGAAGGCTGATGGCCAAGAAGGTAGAGGCAAAAGAGATGGATGCGCAGCATCAGCGAGAGAAAGGCAAAGGGTTGTGGTGAATGTGAATCACGGGCAGTGGTGACTGGGCATTCTGCGGCTCCGTGTCCGCTTCGTACCCACCGTTGCTGCCGGACAGCTCCGCCTCTGCTTCGCTGGCCAGTTCACCACTCAACCACTTCACTCCTTCACTGTTCGGCCGCACTGGTTCCTGAATGTTCAGATTGCTCCGAGCTGCTTTCAGAGCGTAAAGAGGGTAGAGGGGGTTGAAAAAGGCAGTGGACAAGGTGTTGGTTTGAGGTGCAGGGGGTAAGTCTGTAGGGCAGGCGGGGAACAGGTAAGGGTGGAAATCGTTGGGCACGCCCCACGTCATTGCTGCTACTGCTGGGACGCCCCAAGTTACTCCCTTCCCCTTGTCCCTTTCTCCTCCAGCCTTCCTCTCATCTCTTCCGCTCTGCTCGCCTCTCTCTTGTCAATCTCTTCTGGGGGCAGGGGAGGAATCACGAGAGTAGCGGGGGCTGCGCTGACCTTCGGAGTCCCTTGGGCGGCTGGAGGAGCGGCGTTCATTGCGCCCTCCTCTACGCTCGTCCCTCCGGTCTCCGCGGCCTTCTCGCGAGCCGCCTCGCCGTTCATCGCTGCGTCCTTCACGCCCGTACTCCCTGCGATCATCTCTCCTCTCTCCACTCCTTCGTCCCATCCCTCGCTCCTCCCAGCTCCCATCGCGACGGGTGAAGGGCCTTGCATTGTAATTTCCGCGGTGAATCTGCATCAGCCGCTCTCTTTCCCATCTTTCATCTTCTATCTTCTCTCGGCACTCACGCACAAAGTGGTTGTAACTGCCGCAATAGAAGCAAGGTCGAAGGAGGGGATTGGGCATGTTGGCTTTCCTGCGGATATCGGCAGAGCACTGCTCCGTCTTGTGGTCCACGGAGTAGCAGGTGCGGCAGCGCGGGTCCGCAGGCTGGTCCGGAGGCAAGACCAGATTTGCCTGCGATAGCTGCAACTTCACTGCTTCTGGAGATGGGATGTTAGGTTGCATAGCATTCACTTGGAGCTTGGACAGTTGCCTCTGAATGGCTAACATGGTCTGTTTCACCTGGTCCAGCTCCTTGCGGGGATGCGGGGAGGGGCTCCGGCTTCTGCGTCGGGCGGAGGCCTGTGGATAGGCAGGCTCCACCCACGGCTCCTCTTCCAGCTCTTCGTAGGGCTCCCGCTTCAGCGCTGAGCATGCCCTGCGGCCACCTGAAGCGTCCTCAATCTTCCTGGCTGCTCCTAGGGCGTCCTGCAGGGTCTGGTACTCTCTGAGTACCAGCTGCCGTTTGTAGATTGGCTGGAGGCCTTCCAGGAATCGCTCCAGTTGCTCAGCTTCATGCTCTAGTGGGGTAGCAAGAGGAAAAGCCTTTTTGGTGAGGGATATGATGGCGGCGGCGTAGGCCCCGCAGGGCTCGGAGGCCGCCTGCCTCCTCGCGGCCAAATCCCGCTTCCACGTCCTCACCGTCTTCGCGCTGTCCAACATCCCCTTCAATTCTTCTCCCATCGTTTGCCATGTGTGCACTGGTGTTTGCGGATCGGCTGCATGTAGCGCTTCACGGCTCTCAAGGAGATAATTGGCCATTTGCAAGGCATCTCCTTCTAGATGCTGCAAGAGTTGGATGAGGATATCTTCTCCTGCCCTAGCCATCCCTTGATAGGCCCTTGAGAAGCGCTCAAACCAATCGCTAAACTCGCCATCTTGGCCTGGGTTTGTGTACACCTTGCACTGCGGGGGACGAAGATTGACGCGATAGTGGACGTGGGCTGGTCGTTGGTGTCCACCATTCACTCCACCCACTCCTCCTCCTCCTCCACCGCCTCCACCCTCCAGCGCCTGCTCCACTTCATCGTCTGCGTGGTCCGCGGCCATCTCTACAGGATTCTGAGGAAGGTTAGGAGGGGCTGGGGGTGGTTGAGGGGGTGGAAGGGGAGGCTGCGCTGCCGGACGAAGGAGGCGAACCTCGTTTACGAGGTCCTGCTGGCGGGCCTGGGCATGGTCCCCGTGAGCGTCGAGGACTCGCTGCAAGTCGGCCAGGCGGGCGTCCAGTCCCTGCACCTGGAGGTGGACTGCCGGGTCTGGGACGTCTGCCAGCTGCTGCTCCAACTGGGCTTGCGCTTGTGCCAGACGCTGTCGTTCTGCTTCGACTTCCGCTAGCTTGTTCTCTCTCTCCTGCAGCCTAGCTTCTAGGCCTTCTACTCTCTCTGCTATGAGCTTGTCTACGTGCGCCAGATTTTCTTCTGGAGCGTCTTCAAAGAGAGTCTCTTCTAAGTTTCCTTCTAATGTGCCGTTGCTGGCTTGCGATTGAGGAGAACGGGGCGAACCTGGGAGCTCTGCTGCACCTCTCGCTGGCCGCTGAGGAGTCCTGAGTCTGTCTGGCTGCTCTCTGCGTGCGTCTGGGCTGGGGCTGCGGCTTCTGTTGTTTGCTGCTGCGAGTCTCCCTCTCTCTGCTCTTTGTGCTCTGTCTCGCCGCTGCTGGGCAGCAACTTCTGGTGGGAGATGGATGTGGCGGCTCAGATTCGCCGCCGGCGGAAGTCTAGTAAGCAAGTCCGGGTGACCAAAGTCAGTGACAGACTAACGGTGCAGTTAGTACTGTTTACCTGACCAAGATAGGAGGTTCCAACAAAGATATATGCTCCTATCTGCACCTGGCTATGGGTGATTATGAATGTGGATAAATGTGGTTATGAAATGTGTTGCTGTCTTCCTCCCTGCGTCCCGACGTTTTTGTACTAGGGCCGTTCACACCCCCGGCGTTTTAGGGCGCCCTGGAGCCGCTCGCACTCCCAGCGTTTTCTGTACTGAGGCCGCTCCCACCTCCGGCGCTAATTCGTGATCACCCAAGGCCGCTCACACCCCTCGACGTTTTGTTTCAGGAGGCCGTTCCCACCCCCGCGCTGGCAATTTAGGAAGACACTACCTTTCCCCCCGAGGTCCTATCCGGTCCAGCCAAATAGGGAGAAGATATACTCTGGTACTGATTTACAACTCAGACAAAGTGCTTTGGTTGGATGCGACTGCGATTCTCACTCCACTTCAACGATCCCTTCCACTCTTTCTTGTCTTTCCTATTCCCTTCACCACTGCACCGGGACACAACTCAATCACCAAAGCAAAGCAAGGCAGAGAATGGTATTGAGCAAGTCTGGGTGCCCAAAGGCGGGAGTTAGGGAGGGTTATGGGATTGGGACTAAATGATGAGGTTGATTAGTTAGGGGACCAAACAACCACGACTCTGCAACCACATAGTATGGCCACCCTTGCGGGCGCCACACCGTCCTGGAGTACCCTTTGGGCTGCAATGTGGGTGTGGGAGAGGAAGGAGACGTTGGTGTTTATATGGAACATGAAGTCGAAGCGAGACTGCAGACTGATGGCATGATGGTGAAATGGGAGGTTTAAGTAGGAGAAGGCGGTGTGCACACAGGAGTGAGACAAGATGGCGGCGTCGGAGGGAGGGGGGTTGCAGTGACGGGGAGCAAGGGGCGGCGTGAAGGGAAGGAATGGAATGCTAGCGTGGGAGGACATGAAGTAGGGTCGGGAAGAAAAGGTTTTGGATGCCATGGACTTAGTCGTCGCACTACGTTAGCAATACTCATCAACTAAAATCACTTTATTTCTTTTACACGATAAAATTCAAAAATTATAATAATCACTGTGCTAACTCATTAAACAATTAGTTGCAAAGACCAATCCCTTATTATACGAAACTTTGACACATAAATCCGCCCCCACTTCCAAACTTCCTCAGCTACATATACGAAGACAAAAAGAAAGAAAAATAATTACATGTCCTCCATGAGGACGTTGCGGTCGTAGCGGTACAGGTTCACAATGTAGACCTAGAATGAGAATATAACGAACCTCGCACCACAGTTCCTTGAGGCGTCCCAGATGTTCGTTGCGGCTCTCGCCCCTCTGCTGCCGATACTGATAGTCGGTGATCCCTGAGACCACGATGTTCCCTTCGCGGCTGCAACCTCATCAATCATCACCAGAGTCAAGACCAGAAAAGAGATAGTATACCCCCGCCGATCCAGGTCCTCCACTCGCACAGCCAGCTCACAGACTCCGGTGGCCAGCCGATGCCCGTAGTCGGTGTCCTTGAAGCGCTGCTCGTAGAGGCGTCCCTGATTGGTGGTTAGATCCTCGATGGTGGCAACAAAAAAAACAACACTCGAGGAAAAAGAAGCAAATTGGACATTATGCTTGAACACGGTATGGCCATGGGGGCTGAATACAAACATACAGGGCTCAGGAAATATCACAGGCAACACAGACCCGGCAGAGAGAAGAAATCCTCCATGGTTCAAAATCCTTATGAAACGAGGCATCATCGAGGATACCAAACGAAAACGAGGTAGTAGAAAAAGAAGAAAGGATGGGGGAACGCTCCAGACGGAGCAGGACTTCACGGCGATTGGTCAATACATCTATCTACATCGTTACAGAGCTACATCGACCGTCAAAGCATTAAACTCACTTCGAGACACAGAACTTCGAAGATTAGTTGAGGTTCTGAGACGAGACTGCAGCGAGAGTGGATTTGTTAAATATCAACTGGCAAGCAGCTATGCCACATCAAGAATTATTGTGAAGTCCGATAAACAGAAGAAAAAGAGACAAGTACCCAAAAGAACCCTTACAGAACCGTACTGCAACAAATACAGCACAGGAGTAGGTACCGCAAGAATACTAAAGAAATGCGCCGATAAGAACCAAGACATGAAAGAAGAACTACTAGGAACAAGAATCAGCTGGAAACTACCAGAACAACTAGGAGGAACCGCCCTAAATTACAGCCATTATCTGAAAAAACTAGACATGACGGAACTTCAGAAAATTACACAAGGAAACTGCGCCTGCGGACGTCGAGACAGAGGATTGAAACCAAATGGCCATGTGCTTACTGGACGTCTAGACTGGTTAAACATTAAACTGGAAAAAATGTTTAGCAAGGGCTTGAAATATAGACCAACAGACGGGACAGGGATTGACATTGCCTGTGGGGCTACGGTTCATACGATAAACCTTCTAGTACATGACTTAATGGAGGAGAAAACAATAACAGAAAAACAAGGGATAGACTTGTACAACGACCTTTACGACATTATGACTACAATCAAAGAAAAAATCGTTACCAAAGGGCACAATGAGGGAGAAAACGAAATCGATGAGGAATATAAATATCACCTCAGGGAATTGCACCGAGACGTAGTCGTTACCCCTGTAGACAAGGCTGTAAAAAGGAGTATCTATGGCGAATGAACAAGGAACTGGGGGTGGACATAGATGACACAGGACAAGTCAGCATAGCTGGAAATCAAACATATACTCCCTGGACATCAGAAACAGAAGAAAGGCTAATAGCCAGACATGCGAACATACTAGACGAATTAGGATTAGGGGAACTAGAGGGGACTAACAAAACAATACCCGCCATATGGATGGCTCCAAAATTCCACAAAAACCCGATAGGCGCACGATTCATAGCAGGAGCTAAGCGCAGTAGCCTAAAAACATTAGGAGTAGAACTTACAAACATCCTAAAGACCATCGGCGAACACTGGGGTAGGTAGTGTAGGAACATAGGAGAGAAAAAGGGTATTGATTTATACTGGAGCATAAAGAACAGCGGAGAAATAATCAATGTCATAAGAACTGGGCAAGGAAAGACAAGTGACTACATGTGCACGGCAGACTTCAGCACACTTTTCACAGCTTTAGAACACGAACTTGTTCTAAACAAGCTAGGCGAAATTATAAGCATCATATTCAGAAAAAACAAGTACATAACAAAGGGGAAATATTGCTACATGCATAACAACGAAGACAGAAGAGGAATCAGTATAGACGAAGAAAGGGTAAAGAAAATGCTGGAAATAGTAGTAAACGAAGCATACGTCAGATATGCCGGAGTTATCTTCCGACAAACAAAGGGTATAGCAATGGGAACCAGCTGTAGTCCACTAGTAGCAGACCTAGTCCTGTCTAAGCTAGAATTCGACTTCCTAACTAGGCCTGAAAACTACAGACTGGCCAAGAAAATGAAAGGGACACGAAGATATATAGATGACATCCTGACATTTGATAAAGAGGCACTGAGAGAGGCAGCAGAAGGTATGTATCCAACATCCCTTCCACTAGGCTACGATTATCCAAAGGATGGACAACTAGCATTCCTAGACTTATCTCTAAGCACCTCTTCTACAGCCAGGACAATTTACGACAAAAGGAGAGCATTTAAATTCAATGTCATCACAATGCCAGAAAAGAAAAGTAATCAACCAATGCAGCTTGGGCTAAACACATTCTACAGTCAACTAATACGGTTCTGTCGAATATGCACGGAGTGGGGAGAACTTAAGATAAATACAGAAAACTTGGTGAACAACATGCTAGGGAAGGGATTCTCCCGTACAGAGCTCTCAAACATAGTCAAACGTCTAAATGAGGCTTACCCATCGATCTTAAAGACCACAGGCGGAGGAGGTTTTAAAGAATTCAAAAGAATAATATACAACGAAAGGGACAACGGTGCACCTATTACTAATTAAACTCATCTTTTACAGATTAAGATTCAAGGCGCCCCAGCGAGGATACGACGGCACAATCGAGAACCAACAGCAAGTACAGTCGAAGATCGAGAACTGGAGATACGGGACTACACACCAATCGAGAGCACACAAGTCGAAGAAGGGACCAACGACGGGACGAATCAGTGCGCAGGAAAGAGCACTGTACATCGAATTCGTTTGAAGGTAGAGGACGACCTTTTCTCTCGTTCACCTGCGCCAATGGATAGATGGATGATGGATGGGCCTGTGCTAACTGCTCCTTCCAGATCAAGAAATCTCTACGGGACGAGCAGATTAGATTTTCGTTTTACTCCAGAGGGACCCTGACCACGAAACCACAGAACTAAAATTGATAATTTTAGCCGAAATTTTCGTGTTTCGTTATTTTGTTTCATTCATTTCGATACTCGATGTACTCCAAATGTTTCATTGTAAATTATAGTTTACAACACGATAAAATGAAATAGCTTTGACAAGAAAAACTTAATAGCCAATTCCATTCAGTATTATCAAATCCAGCTTGATACTAATACCTCCTTAAATCACACTAGGTTGCAGACAGTCCTGCCGCGTGATCCACGCGAGGGACTGAAGGTTACCGCGACGCCTTCACCTTCAGCTTCACCTTCAGCTTCACCTTCTGCTTCTCTGCTTCTCTGTCGATTGCCTATCCATTCTTCACCGTTTACGACGCCTTCGAATACGACCACTTTGCCCTCTAGAACTGTCTGGAAAGACTGGCTAGAAAGGTCTGATCCTCTCTTGTGCTCTTTTGCAGCTGAATTTGGGGAATCAACATCTAAAGGGACATTTTTTTCTGGGAAAAACCTTTCTATTTGCACACAAGCATTTCTTTTTGCGACGAAATGCTAAGGCGGGAAAAGGCAGAAAGCAGTCTATCCGGACAAAATGGCATTGAGTTTCTCAGCCAGGGATAGTACGATAAGAAAGAACGGAGCATTCTGGGTGGGTTTTTCCTATCCAGAAACAGAAACGCAAGACATGTGCTATACCTCAAACTCACCAGCAGCAGAGCAAAATCTAGGCGAATTCTTGATGAGGAATGCCAACATAGCGAGAAAATTGTCGCGGAACATAGCGGACGGAAATGGCCGGTGGGACGCGGTGCTTCCAGGAGAGGGGTACGATGATGGCCAGGGTTGAGAGGATAGCGAGGGGCGGGACCACGGAAGCAATGACCTCCGCCTCCACTGGCTGCGCCACCAGCACCGCGAACACCGAACTGTCCACCGACACCGCCACTGCTCACTCCGGATGGGGCTCCACTGCCATTCCCCCACTGCATACAAGGGTCAGCCTCTCATACTGCCTCCAGGTCGATGAATGGAAGAAGATACCGGGCGCTTGCCGAAACGAGGACCCTGGCCCTGATGCCCGGTGTTGGAGTCGAGAGCATGGCGGACAAAGGCGCTGAGGCTCCCGGGGGGGGCGATGGAGACGGAGTTGGCACCACTGAGCACCTGACGACGGCCCTGGGGGCTGGCCTCTGAAGAACGCAGCAGATGGGGCAGCACTGGGCCACGCAGAGATGCGCGATGCTCACGTCCGAACAGGAACCCCTAATTCAACCGCTACTCAGCTTGTAAAATCTCATACTCTTATTCTAGACTTAGTCGTTTTACATCATAATTGCCGATGTCAAAATCTATTTAAATCAAATCGCACTAATAAGGCCAAAAGTAATAATCGATCGTTATATGGCAAGATTGAGAAGTTAAAAAAGAGACCCACTTGGCTCGATTTTCGTCGATAGGCCAGTACTTGCCGCAACAGAGCTCCTGGCCACGCTCCTTCCAGTCGGCCTCATGATGCGCATCCATGTACTCCTCGAACTCCAGCACGCTGTACTGCAAACCCACGCAAGATCCGCCTCAGACTAGCAACAAGCAATTCAGGCTATGACTTCCGTTTCCCGAAAAATAGGCTTATGAATGAGAGATTTACCCTTAGAGCACTTGAGAAAATCATCTCCAATTTCTGCTATTAACAATAAAAGACCAGAGGGTACCTTGCCTCCGGAGATGATGATGATTTGGCCAGGCTTGCCCGTGCGACAGAAGAACTGGCCAGTGTAGGCGTTGGCCCAGCCGACATAACGCCGCGCCAGCTCATGGGACCCAACTGCAAAAAATCTCTACACTCCCTTTAAGGCCTCAATATCCAATCTGGTTACCAACTAGACAAATATTCGCTGATAAATTCGGCAACAGTGTCGAAAACAGTAGATATGACTTGATATATGAGCTTTCGAGTAACATAGCGCACAAATCGGCGGAACATTTATCTGGACAGGCCGAGATGGGTTCTGGGTAAATGTGAGACTGAGCAGGACCAGAGGATGCAGCCCAAGGACACAGGACAATCATACCTTCCAGCGTCGTCAGGTTCCCGTTCACCCAAATGCGCCCACCCACAGATGGGATCCTCTTGTTCCATTTGGCCCTATGACAGATGCCGAAAGTAGAAAAGAGGGGGAGACTGAGAAAGATGGGGGCTAGAGCCAAAAAGTCACCACCGCCCAGAAAATGACGGGGGAACAATTATCTACAGCTGCTATCCTATGACTCATCCCTCCCCTTCTCACATCCCTCATATCTTGTCCTGCGCCGGGTGAGATATTTCCTGAATCTAAAAATATCCTGGGCTGGTAAAGTATACTCGCATCTCAATAGGACAGTCTTTTAAGAAAATATTATTTTACAATTGAAAACTCAGAATTCCAGATACATAAATCTTTTTCGACTACAGATATAAAAATATCAATGAAACTATAACAACAGAAATATATTATAAACATCTTGAGAAAAGAACTTACTTAATTTATAGGTTTAATGCTAACACATTATTACTACACTATTGCAACAAAACTCCTCATGGCCTAATACTTAGCAATACTCATCAACTAAAATCACTTTATTTCTTTTACACGATAAAATTCAAAAATTATAATAATCACTGCGCTAACTAATTAAACAATTAGTTGCAAAGACCAATCCCTTATTATACGAAACTTTGACACATAAATCCGCCCCCACTTCAAAACTTCCTCAGCTACATATACGAAGACAAAAAGAAAGAAAAATAATTACATGTCCTCCATGAGGACGTTGCGGTCGTAGCGGTACAGGTTCACGATGAATTGGCGCCCATCACCGTTGCGTGGCAGAGGATGGACCTGCTCCGTGTGCTGAATGATCTGGTCAGCGGCGTCCACCCCGAACACTTCCGTCACTATCTACAATAAAGGATCGTTGAAAATTTCAATTGACTCGATCGAAAAATACTGCTACCCTTCTTTAATATATCGCTTTGCTAAAAAATTATTTCACCAATTTATCTTCTTATATTTATATCTTTTCATTAAAATTAGAAACGATATAGAAAATGTCAAATAGTGGGATTAACGAACAATGTAGACCTAGAATGAGAATATAACGAACCTCGCACCACAGTTCCTTGAGGCGTCCCAGATGTTCGTTGCGGCTCTCGCCCCTCTGCTGCCGATACTGATAGTCGGTGATCCCTGAGACCACGATGTTCCCTTCGCGGCTGCAACCTCATCAATCATCACCAGAGTCAAGACCAGAAAAGAGATAGTATACCCCCGCCGATCCAGGTCCTCCACTCGCACAGCCAGCTCACAGACTCCGGTGGCCAGCCGATGCCCGTAGTCGGTGTCCTTGAAGCGCTGCTCGTAGAGGCGTCCCTGATTGGTGGTTAGATCCTCGATGGTGGCCTGGAAAAGATAGATTGCACAAAAGAGAGACTATGGCCAAGAATAGGATGACCTGTAGACGACGTAGGTGTAGGACGAGCTCGGGGGCGGCAGACATCTCCTGACGCACAGCCTCCGTCAGCTCCGGGATTGTGACGTCCAACAGCTCGATCACCTCGGCAGGCTCGGCGATCACTGATAAAAGAGAACACTTATCTTTTCCTCCTAGCACCTATCCGGCTCCCATAGACTATTAATTGAATACCTATCCAAATTCTGAGACTGAAGATAGAGATAGAGGTAGTAGAAAGGTGTCGTACTAACGGGCATGGTCAGCGGGGATGATGAAGCGAGGGCCAGGGCCTCCGTCCTCGGATCCAGGGGAGACGGCAGCGTCGAAGCCTCCACCACCCGCGTTCTCCAACCGTCCGCCTCCGCCACCGCCCTCAGTCACGTCCATGTTGCCGTTGTCGCCGCCATTGGCTCCACCGGATCCACCGGATCCCTCGGTCAGTCCCCCGCGTCCTTCCAGGTTGCTAGAGCCGGGAACGACGGCGTTGGCGGGTCCTTCGGGGTTCAGGTTCTGCAGGCGCTCCGTCGTCAGGGACTGCTGCTGATGATTGGACTGCTGAGAGGAGGGACGATGGGAGAGAGAAGAGGCCATGCGCACTGTCTCCTTGCCCGTCATAGTCGTCTGGTCTTCAGAGGAGGTGGAGATAGGGGTTGAGCTGAGGTGAGAGGAGGGATTCGATGAGATCACGCTCTCTGGGATAGGGGTTGAGCAATGGGAACCAGTCCTTAGACGAGTCCAATGACCAGCTAGGGGAGAGTAGCGTAGGGGAGGCTGGGAAAGGCGTTGAGAAAGGCGTCGCATCTGTAATGAGCCCGTCTAGACAGAGGCGTATTGCATGGGGGGGAGACTGCTACTCGGCGGCCAACAGTAACCCACCTATGAGACACGCGCTAGGCGCTTATACAAAATACACCATCCAGCCACGTATAAATACTACCAGAGAAGATTTATTACAATTAAATACCGAAACAAACAAAAAAACGAAAAACGAAACCACGAAACTTTTCATTTCTCGTTTTCTAGTTTCGTTCAGAAACTCTCTTAATATAACGAAATATATTTTGTGAAAGGAAATGCGTCGATTTCCAAATAATACATACCAAATCTCTCCATGGACATTGTAGCAAACAAACGTGTATGATAACCTAAGAATCCTACCTAACCAACACTACAAAGCAGATGCATGGCGATGCCTAAACGCACCCACACCCAATATGCAGTACAACCAAAACAAACCACCTTTCCCCGTATCTCGAGCTGACGCTACGGCCTCAGCCCGGGCCACGGGAACCCCCACACGTTTCTGCCTAGGGCGGCCAGGAACGACGGGACACAATGCCGCCACTGACCACGAAAGCAGTGATCGGGGGGACGCGTTACATGCTATACCCACTACACAAACAGAACCTAGAGATACTACTCAGGTAGCTACGGGGTGGCGCTCCTTGAGAACAGTAAAGTCAGGGATAGAATACGACCTAGAAGGAAATACTGTTGAGAATGTTCAACGGAACGAGAACGAGGAAGGGTTTCATAGGATGGCAGAGATATGCGGCATATGCGGTACCTGCGAGATGTGGAACAGAACAAACTTCTATATGACACAAAGCCATACATTGAACAAGGTCAGAACAAAAATCGATAGGGCAATAGGATGCAATACCAGGAACGTAATATACTGCCTCGAATGCACCGAAATCGGATGCACAATGAAATACGTCGGAATAACCAGACAAAGAGTGAAGGATAGGATGGGAGAACATAGACGAAACATCAAGAAAGCAGAGAAGGAAACAGTTATATACAAACACTTCTCGGCGGCACACGAAAATATGATACTTCCCAAATTGTCCATATTAGAAACAGTCGACGACGATTGCGACCAAAAAACACTTGAGGAAAAAGAAGCAAATTGGACATTATGCTTGAACACGGTATGGCCATGGGGGCTGAATACAAACATACAGGGCTCAGGAAATATCACAGGCAACACAGACCCGGCAGAGAGAAGAAATCCTCCATGGTTCAAAATCCTTATGAAACGAGGCATCATCGAGGATACCAAACGAAAACGAGGTAGTAGAAAAAGAAGAAAGGATGGGGGAACGCTCCAGACGGAGCAGGACTTCACGGCGATTGGTCAATACATCTATCTACATCGTTACAGAGCTACATCGACCGTCAAAGCATTAAACTCACTTCGAGACACAGAACTTCGAAGATTAGTTGAGGTTCTGAGACGAGACTGCAGCGAGAGTGGATTTGTTAAATATCAACTGGCAAGCAGCTATGCCACATCAAGAATTATTGTGAAGTCCGATAAACAGAAGAAAAAGAGACAAGTACCCAAAAGAACCCTTACAGAACCGTACTGCAACAAATACAGCACAGGAGTAGGTACCGCAAGAATACTAAAGAAATGCGCCGATAAGAACCAAGACATGAAAGAAGAACTACTAGGAACGAGAATCAGCTGGAAACTACCAGAACAACTAGGAGGAACCGCCCTAAATTACAGCCATTTTCTGAAAAAACTAGACATGACGGAACTTCAGAAAATTACACAAGGAAACTGCGCCTGCGGACGTCGAGACAGAGGATTGAAACCAAATGGCCATGTGCTTACTGGACGTCTAGACTGGTTAAACATTAAACTGGAAAAAATGTTTAGCAAGGGCTTGAAATATAGACCAACAGACGGGACAGGGATTGACATTGCCTGTGGGGCTACGGTTCATACGATAAACCTTCTAGTACATGACTTAATGGAGGAGAAAACAATAACAGAAAAACAAGGGATAGACTTGTACAACGACCTTTACGACATTATGACTACAATCAAAGAAAAAATCGTTACCAAAGGGCACAATGAGGGAGAAAACGAAATCGATGAGGAATATAAATATCACCTCAGGGAATTGCACCGAGACGTAGTCGTTACCCCTGTAGACAAGGCTGTAAAAAGGAGTATCTATGGCGAATGAACAAGGAACTGGGGGTGGACATAGATGACACAGGACAAGTCAGCATAGCTGGAAATCAAACATATACTCCCTGGACATCAGAAACAGAAGAAAGGCTAATAGCCAGACATGCGAACATACTAGACGAATTAGGATTAGGGGAACTAGAGGGGACTAACAAAACAATACCCGCCATATGGATGGCTCCAAAATTCCACAAAAACCCGATAGGCGCACGATTCATAGCAGGAGCTAAGCGCAGTAGCCTAAAACATTAGGAGTAGAACTTACAAACATCCTAAAGACCATCGGCGAACACTGGGGTAGGTAGTGTAGGAACATAGGAGAGAAAAAGGGTATTGATTTATACTGGAGCATAAAGAACAGCGGAGAAATAATCAATGTCATAAGAACTGGGCAAGGAAAGACAAGTGACTACATGTGCACGGCAGACTTCAGCACACTTTTCACAGCTTTAGAACACGAACTTGTCCTAAACAAGCTAGGCGAAATTATAAGCATCATATTCAGAAAAAACAAGTACATAACAAAGGGGAAATATTGCTACATGCATAACAACGAAGACAGAAGAGGAATCAGTATAGACGAAGAAAGGGTAAAGAAAATGCTGGAAATAGTAGTAAACGAAGCATACGTCAGATATGCCGGAGTTATCTTCCGACAAACAAAGGGTATAGCAATGGGAACCAGCTGTAGTCCACTAGTAGCAGACCTAGTCCTGTCTAAGCTAGAATTCGACTTCCTAACTAGGCCTGAAAACTACAGACTGGCCAAGAAAATGAAAGGGACACGAAGATATATAGATGACATCCTGACATTTGATAAAGAGGCACTGAGAGAGGCAGCAGAAGGTATGTATCCAACATCCCTTCCACTAGGCTACGATTATCCAAAGGATGGACAACTAGCATTCCTAGACTTATCTCTAAGCACCTCTTCTACAGCCAGGACAATTTACGACAAAAGGAGAGCATTTAAATTCAATGTCATCACAATGCCAGAAAAGAAAAGTAATCAACCAATGCAGCTTGGGCTAAACACATTCTACAGTCAACTAATACGGTTCTGTCGAATATGCACGGAGTGGGGAGAACTTAAGATAAATACAGAAAACTTGGTGAACAACATGCTAGGGAAGGGATTCTCCCGTACAGAGCTCTCAAACATAGTCAAACGTCTAAATGAGGCTTACCCATCGATCTTAAAGACCACAGGCGGAGGAGGTTTTAAAGAATTCAAAAGAATAATATACAACGAAAGGGACAACGGTGCACCTATTACTAATTAAACTCATCTTTTACAGATTAAGATTCAAGGCGCCCCAGCGAGGATACGACGGCACAATCGAGAACCAACAGCAAGTACAGTCGAAGATCGAGAACTGGAGATACGGGACTACACACCAATCGAGAGCACACAAGTCGAAGAAGGGACCGACGATGGGACGAATCAGTGTGCAGGAAAGAGCACTGTACATCGAATTCGTTTGAAGGTAGAGGACGACCTTTTCTCTCGTTCACCTGCGCCAATGGATAGATGGATGATGGATGGGCCTGTGCTAACTGCTCCTTCAAGATCAAGAAATCTCTACGGGACGAGCAGATTAGATTTTCGTTTTACTCCAGAGGGACCCTGACCACGAAACCACAGAACTACTAGTATAACATGGGGTTCATTTGCACAAAGTGGCTGAACCCATGAGGTGAACTGCCGCCCAACCAAAGACTTCATTATTTAGATGTAAATTTTTCGTATTTGGAACACATTCACAAAGTAATACTGCTGCAAATTTTTTTGATTATACGTTTTTAGTTCAAGGTATAGCGCCTGGGTGCTTTCCCGAATATAAGCTCCCAATTGCAGCATTGCACTTTCAATGAGAACTTTCTTTAAATCATCTCAATAAATGAATCATAGTGAATTTAGCAATATAAGCTCTTTTTGAGAACTATTATGTTATGTTGAATGGTTATTTCGATGCTCATTGCAATCAGTTTCAGCTTTTTGCATCTAATATTGCAATGTTTTTAAGTTAATTATTGGTTCTCACTTTCAGGCTGTATAAAAGCAGGTATAATTACAGTGCATCTTTTGTTTTGAAGAAACATTCTCAGTGTCTCATGATTTATTCTGAAAGTAAATGTTTGCAACTGCTCAAAAAGTCAGCTTGTGATTGTGACAACGGACACTGGGTGTTGAGTTGCGGAAGATATGCAAGCCAGCTGATGGGGAACTCCGGCAGTGAGGTGTAGGCAGCATTGCTTCTGACGAGGGCAGCGACGTAGTGGGAGTTTTGGTGTATAATGTAGATGGGGCGGACGCGTGGTCGGTCAGGGAGAGCACGAACAGTTTGATGGTCTGGCAAGCCATCAGGGCCAGAAGCAAAGGCAGCAGTGAGGGCAGCCAGGTCTCTGTTCAGCTCTTGCCCGCCAATCGGTCTGGTGAAGTCCAGCTCCCGCCGTCGAAGGCCTCTTGCATCTACCTTCTCCACCTCCATGAAACACTGGCGCAGGACCACGACAGGCCGATGCAAGGCCAGGCTCACCAACTAGCAAAAGTTCCAAGCAATTTTGAGTAAAATTGGTAAAAGGAGAAGAAAATACATAAGAAGAGTAGTGTGAGGCCCAAATGCCAGGCCGGTAGAGTTCCCAGAGAAGGAGGAGATAGGCCTGGTTGACGGAGACAGGGGTGCCACGGTAGAGCCCAATCTCCACATCTCCACCCGGTTCCTCCGTGCTAGCTAGCTCCTCCATCACCATTAGCCGCTTCAAATGCTTCTCAAACACCAGGGCCATAGCAACACAAATGGCCCTGATCACCAGATGCCCAATGCCTAAAACATGCATTTCTTTAAACCTGTTTTAAAAAAGCAAGAAAACCTTTGTTGGACTTGCCGAAGATCGTAATGGCAATAGCATGATAGAAACAGTTTCCATCGCCAGTAGTTGTGACTGGGCTAAAGGTGTCAGAGAGGCATTGATACAGAATGGCTTCCGCAGAAGTGTCGTTGCTGATGCCTTTGCCCACATCACGTCTGCTAAGTGGGACTAGGCCGCGCAATCCCTCCACCAAATGCACCAAGTGTTCTGCATTGTTGCGAATTATGGCCCGCATTTCCAGGATCTTTCTTTGGGCAAAGTATTCAAAGTTGCAGGCAGTTGATTGAGTGAAGGATGCCACTGCCCACTGTCCTGTAAATTCAATGGATTGAAATTAAACAAAATAGGAATTAGAACATTGAACTAGCCATAGTCCATGAAGCTGCTGCCTAGGCTTTCAAATCCTCCTTGGCCATCTTTTCCATGCTGGGCTTGCACTGATTTTTTCAGTGTTTTCCTGAGTCCTTTTACAGCTCTCGCTGCCTGATCTGCTTTCTTTGTGATAGTCTTCTTGGCACCTTTGAAAAAGGTTCTGCCGTCCGATTTCTGCTCTAGGCTTCCTGCACTGCAGCTGGGCATGTCTGCAGCCTTTCTATCCGTGCCAGAGGCTCTGTCAGTTGCAGAAGCAGGAAGTTGGCCAGCAGCATGGCTTCGAAGTCGTTCCATCTCTTTGGCAGCTCGTGGGTCACTGCGGATGGAGTTTGGGTGGAAACGTAGGAGGAAGAGGCCATCCAGGCGAGTGACGCGAGAGAGCCCAACATAGGCCACAGCAGATGGCAGACGAGCAGAGCCCAGATCCAGTGCCAGCTTCTCCAGCGTCATCCCCTGACAGGCATGCACTGTTAGTGCCCAAGCCAGTGATATCTGCCAATTCATGCATTACAAACATGTTGCAATATGATTTGTGAAATTGGAACAAGGCACTTACAGCAAACATTTCCCGGCGGATGGAGAAACGGCTTCGATTGGTTGCTTTGAAGGTGGCAGTGGATGGGAGGATGGGGATGACACTTTTCTCCAACCCTTCCTTCATGAGCATTTTCATCTTCTTTCGGGTATTCTGACCAACGAGCCTTCCATTAGCCTGGCATGCATTTATATCAAACCCATGTTTGCATCAATGATTTAAATTAAAACCTTGTCAAATTTGATGTAGAGGCAAGCCGGCATTCCATGCCGCTTGGTGTTATGCCAGCCAACTACTGTGCCCATGCTTCCATTCACCAGTCCATCCTCCACCTGAAGCAATAATGCAAAATTGGATTGATTTAGAGCATAAGTTCTTACATCAATGTTTCGTTTCAGCATGACTCTGGCGCCAAGGACGAGATTGATGTTGGTTGGCAGGCCTCCAGTTTCATTGCGGGAGTTAGGAATGAGAGCAGCAAAGTTGCCTTTGTAGCGATTTTTGGTCATGATGCCTCCTTCAAAGTCATCATTCGCTGTGATTTGGATGTGCACAGAATCTGGATCCAGCCCCTTATCCAGTGCCTGCTTCTTCTTTTCTGTCAGAAGACTAGCCAGTTTTTCAGAATTGAATTTCTCCACCTAAATTGAGAACCCTATATTAACCACCAAAGAAAAAGCGAGAAAACTATAACCTCATTGTTGGTGTGGTAGAGATGAGGTATTTCGGAGAGTTTAGGGTCATTTTCCTTGAGGCCAAGTTTGTCAGCAAGGCGGGTGCAAAGTAGAGCAATGTCTTCATCAGTGTAAGTGTTGTTGCGGATGCGAATGAGTGTGTTAGCCCAGCGCTGGTCACCTCGCTGCCGCTCAACTATGCACAGCTCCACCATCTCCACCAAATCTCTCCATAAATGCACAGCTGCTCCTTGCACTCCCACAGCCCTATTCATTTTAAATTTTTTTGCTAGAATCCTGATTTTTTGGAAGAAATAACTTGGAGCTTGGGTTAGCATAAGGCCTTGGAGCACAGACTGGCTGCAGCTGAGCTAAGTCACCTTCAAATCTAAGGTTTTTTCGTTCATTGTGTCATGAAGAGCTGGAACCAAAGAAGATGATGAGGTAGCCGCCAAAGAAGGTTCCTGGATCTGTTACTCCAGCCAGCATGTTGAGCCGGTCGTTGACATGGTAGAGGCTGTTACTGCTTATCATAGAAACCTTGAACATAGCTTTTGTAACATTGTATGCATACCCAAAATTCGAAACAAAGTCTCTAGTTCTAGTGTATGAGATCTTTGATATGCTCAAACTATCTCTACTCAAAAACAAAAAATATGATTTCTCCAGTATCTTCCATTTAGCAGGTTTGGTAAGAGGTGGAAGATGGAAATAGCAAGCCTCAGCCAGGTATGAGCTAACCTCGTCAACCAGCCAGCAGTGGGTTGAGGCATACTTGTTACGAAGTTCCTGCAGCTTCTTCTCCGACAGATGACAGTGGACTGAAGCGCGGTACTGCTGGATTGGAAGACTCAGTGCATGATGTAGAGTGTCGCCCCCTTAATTATTTCTACTACTCTTTAAATATTCTACATGGTAGAGTTAATAAATAAAACCAATATTGCGGGCAGCAGTGCCAGTTGGGGCCATGACGACTGACGTGAGGTCTTCCAGGTCACTGTGCAGCTCCAAATGCACTTCCAGCTGAATTGCCCGCAGAAGAAAGCTTTTCCCGGTTCCTTCAATCCACAAACTGTGCAAACTTAATTTACAATGCCAATGAAAATATGTTACCTCCAGGACCGCTGATGAAGAGTGGCTTTTCTTTGTAGGGTTTTCCAAGCATGTGCGCTGTTTTGTAGGCTTGAATCCGTTGCTGAGCCTTCTCAAATGCTGCCTTGAAATGGATTGATTTGTTAGTTTTGGAAAAAAGACAGAGTGAATGAATGCCTTCTGGTCAGCGTTCATCTTGGTTTGCATGGAGTTGAGCTGAGCTAGGATTTCATCTTTGGCTAGCCCTATTCGATTGAGGAGTTGAAAGGGGGTAGCTGCTGCCTCCTCAGCATCGCCGTCAGCCTCAGCACCGCCGTCGCCCTCTCCTTCACCCGCCAGGCCAGGCAACCCATCCAGCATGTCCAGCACCATGTCTTCTGGGTCTAAGTAGCCAAATTCTCCACCTCAAAATCATGTTAAATTAGGCTTGAAACACTGAGGACAAATGGAGGAATGCACTGGGGAAATTTTCAGTGTCAGTAGCATCATCAGCAGCAATATCATCGTTAGCTCCAAGGTGATTTTGAAGTGCAGACTGACGGGCCTTGTCCAGCTCGTCAAAGGACTGTGCAATAGATTCGCTGAAGCCTTCGAATTCATGCAGGTAAGGTTTCAGAAGTGGCAGAACTGCAGAGAAGAACTGTCGGTAGCTTTTGAAGCCTGATTCAGTCAAGTCAAGGTCAGCTTCTTCACACTGAAACGGGTAGAACAGAACGAGGTTTGAGTAAAAAAACTCCTCCCCACCATCACGCTTTGGATCAAAGCGATGGTAACGAATTACTGCCTTTCTTCTGCGTCGCAAGAGATAGCTACCACTTTCCAGCTGAATAGAAGGAGGCAGGCCTTGTGGACAGGGATCGTCATAGGCTCCTGGCAAGTCCTCTGAACACTCGGCATCTGTATCCCCAGCAGGATTGCTTGGCTCTGACTCCTTTGTGCTCTTGTACCAGGCAGCAAATACTGCCAGTGGCATGTTCCTTACAGAGTCGGCGAAAGGAGATTCAGGGTCAATGATTCGTTTTTGGTACTTCTCTAGTACTCCATCATGGAAGAATTCTGATGGTGGTGAATTCTTTGGCAGCTGACGCAATTCGCTTTTTCTTTTCAGCATACGGTGGCGCTTTTGTGGCCAGCCAGTAGACAGAAAGACAACCTAAATATATTTAGTTGGAAATTTTGCACCAATAATAAAAAACAGACCATGCGGCTTTTCTTCTGAAGTGGTAAGCCAAGGAGATGATGGACAGCTTCTTGAGCAGACATGGTGCGGCTGTTTGCATATGCGTTTGCAAATTTCCGCATGCGCTCCTTCCAGTCTGGCGTCTCTGGGACAGCTTTCATCACTGCCTGCATTGCCTCGCCAAGCACAGCTTCAGCTTTGCTCACATATGCAGCGATGTACTGAATGGCAGCAAATGCATTCGTCACCATCTGCAATGATCCATCAGTTTTTGGGGACATTTGACAATTTTTGAGGAATATTTGTTGCTTTTGTGGAATTGTGCAATATTTTTGACAATTTTAAAAGTTGGATAGATTTTTTAGTTTTCTAAAAAAAATTTTAAACAGATTCAGCATACCTGAATGTCCATGTTGGCGCGCCACATGCGGAGGAGTGCTGGATGGTAGTTGTTGATGTGAATGTCCTCTTCTTCCCGTTTCATCACCAGCTCCACATGGCCTGCTTGAAACTTCCTCAGAAGGTCGCCTTTATCTTCATCCCCATCATCCACTGCTTTTTTCTTAAAAAATCAGTCTCATCTTTATTATTGGTTAAGAAGAAAGTGATGTTACTTCTGCACTAGTGACTGGTTGTGAATGGTAGGCTGGAACAGCTGGCTGGGCAGAAGGACTTGCTTTTGAGGCAGGCTGCGAAAGGACTTCTGGCTGAAATATTGAGGGATTATGAAGGAAAATTAATGATGCATTTGTGAAAACCTCTGGTCGATGGATGGGGGGAAGTTCATGGCGTAGGTGTGTTTCTGATGCAGTAGGACGTGGAAATTTGAAGCGACAAAGAGCATCCATTTCCTGTTCTTTCAGTTCATCTTCACTTAGCTTTTTCTTCTCCTCTTCAGTGATCCGGAATCTTGGCTCCTTGAGTGTTTGGCAGGTAGGCCGGTGGCTGTGGCGCTGAAGACTGGTCACCAAATCATAGAGCTCTGGATCTTCTTCTGGATTTGGCATCTAAATTGTCTTTGTTTGCATGATAACTCGACAGCAACAGAAAAGGTGATAACTTTTGTGTGAACCAGCTCATCAGCCCATTCAGTGAAGTCCTCCTCTGTGTCCAAGCCAAGGATGGGGGCATCTTCAAACCAAAGCAGGCTGTGCACGTGTGGTGAGCCTCTAGCTTGCCATTCAAATCGGTAGAAAACATCCCGCACTTTTCGACCTAAAAATATTTTTACATTTCTTAAAACCTTGCAAAATCATAGCTTTGGGAACCAAAGGGGTTGGTGCTTGGATCCTTGAGGAGTTTGTCAAAGAAGAGGCGGGCTCGGCGCTCAAACTGGCGTGCAGCTAGATCTGGAAACTCCCGCAGCAGTGCAGCCCGCTGACGCCCAGAAAGTCCTGCCAGCTCCTCGTCGGATACATGCCTTAAAAACTATGATTAGTTCCATTTAGATTGTCTGCTTTATGACACCTTTTGTATTTGCTCTCCATCATTGGCCTCAGCACTTCTGGCCAATGGAGGTCATCAGCACTCAGAGTGAGAAAAATCTTAAAAACTTGCAATATTGCAGGAGCATGTTAAAACAAATGAAAAAATGAACTGTTGGGGGGCCTAGTTGGCGGACCATGGAGAGAAGGTCAAGAAGAGTTCGCTTCCAGTAGGCAGGTGTACCCTTCAGGTTGCCCATGAATCGGTAGCCTGCATCTTTTGCTAAGAAAGCATCAGCAAACAGCTCTGACGTCACGTCCCAATCTTTCTGCAAATTATATTGCTTTTCCAACACCTTGCACAGGTTGAGAAAGGGCAAACATCATTGATTCGCTCATTGTACTCATTCTCAACAGTAGCCTTGTTGAGGCTGACGTTGATGGAGCTGAGTAGGCGCTCATACTGGAGACGGAATAGGTTGAAGAAGGTCCAGGGGGCAGAAGAAGCAAAGCGCCTGTCCGTGTGAGTCAGCCTATTTTTCACATATTCCCCCAGTGTCAGCTTCACCTCCCGCTCAGCCTTTGGCCCATTCTTCCCAGTTGGATGGAGAGCAGGAAAAGCTCTTTCTTCCACGTCTGGCACCTAAAACCAAGGATTTTTGCATTGAAGCATTGAAATGGCTGAAGATATAAAGAACCTTCCAGATGGCCAGTGGTTTGGCGCCTTCACCAGGAGCAAGAGCAATTCGTTGGCGGTGAATCCGATTTCTGCCAACAGGATCACTTGCATGCCGCTGGCGGATGGGTTCCAGTGAAACTGCCATCCTTCGCTTCTCTCCCTGGCTCAATTGGCGACTCCTCGTAAAGCTTTCACCACTGCTAATTGTTTCCGTTTTGGACTGAAAGGATGAAAATCTGGGGAAAACAAACCAATGACTAATTTTTGCAGGTGGCTGAGACAGAATTGAAGCTGCAGCGGTGCTTTGAGGTGCCAGTTCAGAGTCATGCTGTTGAGTGGAGGAGTGGTTTGCAGGATTCTTCTTTTGCCTGTCAGCTTTCTCCAGCTCATGAGCAATTTTGTTCACATTGCCAGTTACTGGGCCATTCATTGGATAGAGGCAGGTGTCCGGAATAGGGTTTTGACAGCCCTCCTGGTCAGCCCCTTCATCCTCTTCTCCATCTTCTTCAAAGCTCTCCTCTCCTTCCTCTGCTTCCTCTCCACTTTTGCCATCTTTCTGGATGACAGAGAAAGCGCTGTTTTTCTCTTGCTCATGCATTTCTTCCAACCACTGCTCTCGCTGCTTCAGAGCAATGCACTCAAAAATTCAAAAATGTTAATGTTATAACTGAGAAATCTATTAGATAAGTTAGAGAGTTTAAATAGGGGGATTGTGGGAGTCAACCGAAAATTGACATTTGGCAATAGTTTGGCAACCCAATAGTTTAGAAAGAGATGGAACCTTTGGCAATAGTTTGGCAATAGTTTAGAAAGAGATGGAACCTTATACAGTGGGTTGATTGCAGCCAGTTCATTCAATGCATTGAACAGGGTTGTTGGGTCCACCAGCTGGCTTTTGTCAGAAGATCGGTACACCAGTTTCTTCTTCAGCTCCACTGCCACCTGTGACAGCTTTCTATGTGACTTTAATAAGAGAGATTGAGGCAAAAGAACCAGTTTTCCAGAATCCAGATTGTGTGGAAGGAGTCTTGATGCAGTGTGCTCCACGTTGGCTGGCACATTGATCACGCCTCCCTCCACACCGCGCTGTGAGCCTGTCATCAAATATGAACAATATTTCAAAGTTTTTTGCAGAATAAGGCCACCTCTGGGTAGGGCTAGGATCTTCTGAAAGGGCAGCACGAGTGATAGGAGCTGCTGCCCAAGGTCGCTGAGTTTAGCCAGATTTTCTGGGACTGCCTCAGGGGGAGCGATGTTCCAGGTGCCATGCTTTGGTGCTGAGCCACTCTTCAATTGAACAAATCTGAGCGGCCAACATGCCAGACTTTTCCTGAAAAGATGAGCAAATTTGGTTGAAAAACCGCAGAGGAATCCTTGCTCACATATATATATAGACTCAGAGGCCAATTTGGGGTGAATCCTTAGTACTGCCCCCAGGCCAAGTCCTGGGCGGCAGTTCAAAAATGGTCAGGGTGGGGAGAGGTAAGGTGGATGGCCAAAAATCCGCAAAATTTTGGAGAACTTTGCAAAATTTTGGAGAATTTCGAAATTTTTGTACTGGAAAAAATGGGAAAGTTGCAGTTGTGACAGTGCCATTAATTTTCGCCAGGGTCCCAAAGGATATGTTAGAGCGGCCAACATGCCAGACTTTTCCTGAAAAGATGAGCAAATTTGGTTGAAAAACCGCAGAGGAATCCTTGCTCACATATATATATAGACTCAGAGGCCAATTTGGGGTGAATCCTTAGTACTGCCCCCAGGCCAAGTCCTGGGCGGCAGTTCAAAAATGGTCAGGGTGGGGAGAGGTAAGGTGGATGGCCAAAAATCCGCAAAATTTTGGAGAACTTTGCAAAATTTTGGAGAATTTCGAAATTTTTGTACTGGAAAAAATGGGAAAGTTGCAGTTGTGACAGTGCCATTAATTTTCGCCAGGGTCCCAAAGGATATGTTAGAGCGGCCAACATGCCAGACTTTTCCTGAAAAGATGAGCAAATTTGGTTGAAAAACCGCAGAGGAATCCTTGCTCACATATATATATAGACTCAGAGGCCAATTTGGGGTGAATCCTTAGTACTGCCCCCAGGCCAAGTCCTGGGCGGCAGTTCAAAAATGGTCAGGGTGGGGAGAGGTAAGGTGGATGGCCAAAAATCCGCAAAATTTTGGAGAACTTTGCAAAATTTTGGAGAATTTCGAAATTTTTGTACTGGAAAAAATGGGAAAGTTGCAGTTGTGACAGTGCCATTAATTTTCGCCAGGGTCCCAAAGGATATGTTAGAGCGGCCAACATGCCAGACTTTTCCTGAAAAGATGAGCAAATTTGGTTGAAAAACCGCAGAGGAATCCTTGCTCACATATATATATAGACTCAGAGGCCAATTTGGGGTGAATCCTTAGTACTGCCCCCAGGCCAAGTCCTGGGCGGCAGTTCAAAAATTTGAACTTCAATCTTAGCCCTATGTTATAGCATAGGCCAAAAATGGCCAAAAAATTTTTGTTCTCAAATTTCGAATTTTTCGGCATGATATGTTCATTTACGACCCCATCCACCTCGCTGTATCATTTGTTTCCCCAGAATTTGTTTCAATCTGCTCAAACAGAAATGCCCATATTCCTATGCTTTAACATTGCCTATGCTATAACATAGGAAAATGGGCATTTCTGTTTGAGCAGATTCAAACAAATTCTGGGGAAACAAATGATACAGCGAGGTGGAGGGGGTCGTAAATGAACATATCATGCCGAAAAATTCGAAATTTGAGAACAAAAATTTTTTGGCCATTTTTTGCCTATGCTATAACATAGGGCTAAGATTGAAGTTCAAATTTTCAATCAAAAAATTTTCCGAGTCTCACATCGCCAACAGCAAAGTTTTATATACCAAAATGACGGCAAGAATGTGAATAAAAAGATAGGCTAGGTCTTAGCCTTGAATTTTTTGATCATTTTTAGCAATCAGTTTTTTTGTGCCAAAAATTGCAAAATGCGAAAATCGATTTTTTGAAAAATCAATTAAAAATTTTTTCCTTTTGCAGCAAACTATTATCACCATAAAATTTGTTATAGTTTTGCGGTTCGATTGATATATAACAGTCTGGGGTTGGTCAAAAAATGTTGGTTGAAATTGCCCAAAAATCGATTTTTAGGTCATCCAAAGGTCAAAAAAGCAGGTGTTAGAAAAATGGTCATTTCTCAGCAATTAAGCAATATTTTGGGCCAGGGTTTGTTGGGCTGAGATCACAACTAAATGGACCAAAACCATGGCCTAATCTCGATTCCCAACTCGAACCTTCGATTTTTGCTAAGTGGAATACCCCTTCTACAAGGCCTCTCAATCCTCTCGCAAACTGTCTCTTAAATTTAAGGGGACCATGTTTCGAGCTCAAGCAAAAGCTTCTATCTAACCAGCTGATGTTATACAATTTAGATTTACTAGACTCTGCGCCAACATTCAGGTTATTGACGGCATCGAGACTATATTGACGTATTATATAATGGAGTGGGCAGGAAGGGTTTAAAGAAAGGGGGGCCCGGATGATGGTTGGATGACAAATTTGAAAGTGCCTTTACGTTTTAACCTTGTTCTCAGCCATTTTTCGGCCTTTTTGAGTACTCTTTTTTGCTAAACCTGCCAAAGGACCTGAATCGTTCAGAAATATACCCCACTTTGTTCAAGAATAGCTAGAAATATTCTGGCAGTGCCGGAAATCGGCTGGCAGGTTTATGCATCTACTCAAAAACTAATGTTTCAGTTATTAAACTTTATTATTAATGCTATCCCAGTTAAAAGCTTGGGCCAAGGTATGGAATTAATGCTAGAAAATCATTTCTCCATGGTTGCAGTGAAACGCTGTCTGGCTTTTTGATTTTTCAATTGGCGCTAACCTGATCGTAAGGGCACAAACTGCGCAAAGCATTGAAAAGAAAACAAAGCAGAAAATCTATTGACGACAGTCAGGAAGGTGAAGAAGAATGGAAGGTGAAGACATTTGTGACGAGTGCGGGCAGGCAGTCGTTGCAGCAGTTGGTGGCCGGGGAAAAGTTGGTGGCGTCCCGGCACTGGAGTGTCTAGTGCGACCAGGATGCGGGCGAGTCTATCACTGCGAATGCGTGGGCATCACTCGGGACGAGTACCGAAGAATGGGGAAGACCAAGCAGCTCAGAGGGTGGACCTGCCCAAGCTGCCTGGCCCCGGAGGAGGGATCGGCGGAGAGCGGTGATGAAGAGGAAGCCCCCGCCCAGCCACTGCCTCTTCCAAACCCGCAGCCAGGAGACCTCTCTGCCATTGCTCCAGCCCTCAAGCAGCATTTGCCGGCTCACTGGATCATTCAAGAGAAGTATACAAATCCAACTGCAAATTCAATTGCTATCTCTTTCCACAATTGAGGCTGACTGATGTGGGCGAGTTGGAAAGCATCTACCTGAGCAAGGTGTGCGAGGCAGAGTCGGGGCAGGGCATCTCCATCTCCTTGCTGGCCAGGACCGGCTGCCTCACCCGCATCTTCAGCTACGGCGTTGAAGGCACCGGCCACCCTGTCATCCTCTCCAACACTGATCTCCTTGCTCCGGCCCAGCTTCCAGCCCTTCTCCAGCTTTTCCATGACCGCCTAGAAGCTTGCCCTGGTTCCCAATGCAGCAAATAAGGGACAAAAGATGAGTAGTGAAATGTTTAGGGGCTGGAAGCACGGATTTCGTGAAACTGGCGATGAGCGGTGCTCTGGATACCCAGCGAATCACAGCACCAGGCACCATCAGCAAAGGCCCCGTTTTGGGAAATGGTGAATTCTCCGGACTTGCTCTGAGGTGGCTGCCTATGATAGAAACCGAGAGCAGTGGAGGCTGATTGTAGGTCAAAACGGTGCTATGGGCTGATGGAGCAGATAGCTGGGAAGCAGAAGAAGGAGCGGTGTGCGGAGTGCATGAAGGTGCGGCACAACGCACTGCGTCTGGCTGGAGCGGGGGACGAGGACCCAGCGGGGGCCTGTCTGCGCCTGGACCGAGCCAATCTTCTGCGCCGCATCTCCGGCCTTCTCCGCCAGCTGGAAGACTCCAAGAAGGACGCCAGGGAGCTTCGCCTCCGAGTTCGAACCCTCATCAAGGACCAGGCCATCCCACTGGACGAACAGGTTTTCATCCGCCACCAATCATTCATTGCCTTTCAAAGAACAGGATCAGTTCCAGTTGGATGAGCAACTGAGCAAAGTGCTGGTAGAGGCTACAAAGCCTGGAGGGGGTGCAACGAAATTGCCGCCCATACTGGCCTGTTTTTTGCGGGTTTGAGCCAAAACTCATTTTTTTGTCATAACAATAAAAAAAAATTGAGGAGCAAATCAGAGCTGCTCAAGCAAAGACTCCGCAGGGCCGTTATTGGCATCCTTTGGTCCTGCGCATTGCTCTCTCCCTTCACAGCAAATCTGCTGCAGCCTACGAAGATATCAAGGATGTCCTACACCTTCCCAGTCGCAAGACACTCCGGAATTTTAGCACGGAGCTGCGAAAATATGAGGTTATCATTTCTTGCTCAGCCTCTTTAAACATAGAAAGAAATGCACAGGGAGGAATAAATGAGGAGGCACTGTTGGGCATAGCGGAAAGGTTCAAAAGCGCAGTCCCAGCCGGCCAGCCTCTTGTCTGCTCATTGGTGCTGGACGCGATGTCCGTTAGAAAGGGCCTCACTTTCAATGTTTGATCTACTTATCGACTTATAAGCAGTCCAATAAGCAGTCACTTCAGGGCAGCACTGGGCAGCTTACTGGCTTTACTTCTCTGGAGGAGTTGGATCAGGACATTTTATCATGGGAAGGAGCAGAAAGCATTGCTGGGATACCTGGATCAAATCTACCGATGGCTACGGAAGTTTGCCTCTTTTATAGCTTTTTGAATGTGCTAAAATCATAAAAAGTTGGTTTGTCATCCACTTTCATCTTTACGCATTCAGTGCAAAAAACAAATTGCCCAAATATAAAAGTAATTTGAACTAAATGCACAAGGAAATTTGAGCTTATTGGGGCTATGATTGTGGGGCTGGGCGTTGGATTTCGGGAGACGATTGGAACCTGGCCGTCTCACAAGACAAGCGGAGGTCATCTTCTCTCCATAATCCTCAAGTGCATCTCCAGACTTGCCCTTTTCGACATCAAGGTACCTTTGTACTAAAAATCTGAAAAGCATAGCTCAAAATCTGTCAAATTTTTTTTCAATTTTATAATTTTAAAACTCAACTTATAAAAAATACATTAATTGTATGAAAATTAAAGGTGGTTGCTATAATCACGGACGGGGCCAATTCCAATACCAGAATGGCAGAACTGCTCTGCGCGCACAAGACAGAAATTGGAGATTTTGCCTACAGGGCAGAACACCCAGTGTTTGGCACGCCAATTTGGTTCATGTATGACCCTTCGCACCTTTTGAAGGTCAGACCACTTCGTAGCCTCACTGAACCAACCATGCAAAATCAGTGATTCATTGAAGGTGGTGCGAAACCAGTTGGCCAATAGTCACCATGAAGAAGGAGCAAAGCGACTCATGACTCGGCGTGGGAAGGAACTGCTCTGGGACCATGTACGCTTGGTCCAGGAGGTGATTTCTTCAATTTCAGAACCCTGATTGTTTAGACCTCAGTTTTAGATTGAACTCCACAGAGTGCACCGAACAACAAAGCTGCGGCCAGAGCACATTCGCCTAAACAGCTACTCAAAGATGAATGTTCGGCGAGCGGCAGAGGTTTGAAGAAACAATCAATATAAAAATAATTTTTTAAAAACAACATTGAATTGCATTTTAGACTATGAGCCGTTCTGTGGCTGAGGAAATGCGGAAAATCGATGCAATGCTGCAAACTGATAAAATGGCGGAAACGGCAGCCTTCATATCGCAAGTCAACAAAATTTGGGATTGTAAAGAAATCAATTTTAATGGATCAATCAAAAAGCATGAAAATTGAGATATAAATGTTCGCAAGGCGGGGGCAGATTATCAAGTGCCGCGCGACAGTCGCCCTTTTCGGATTGTGGAAGGTTAAGCAGATTGGGAGTTGAAGAAGGGTGAGAAAATGTTTTGAAGATGAGCGTCTGGTGGAGCTTAAGCGGGCGGCCGAGGACTAGGCCGAGTGGCGAGAGGAAGTACGGACGGCTGGGAACTGGATTGGCTCAGTGTCCAACAACTGCTTCCGCATGTGGATAGTGACGCTGACGGCAGTGTCAGAGCTGGTGCCCTACCTCCTCTCCCTCAACAACTTCACCTACGTCCTCACTGGCTTCATGTCCCAGGACCCACTGGAAGTCCTTTTCACCCTTTCCTTCCCTCCTCTACCCTGTTCCAAAATTTGGAGCACTGCAGAGCTACTTTGGACGTCTGCGAGAAAGCCGGGGCAATGATCGAAACCCGTCGGTGGGGGCTGCGCTGGAGTCTGTGAACCTGCTGGCGATTGGGGCGGCAAATCGGGAGGCCCTGGCTCAGGCCAAGCCCGGCTCCAATGTCCGCCTTGAGGCTGGCAGCAGTTCTGAGGCCGCCGCCCTTGCCATTCTCAGCCAGCCCCGAAAGCGTCGCCGCCAGGAGCCCCATCAATCCACTGCTCCTCTTCTGCCCTACCACTTCGCCCGTGCACTACGCCAGATCATCGAGCCTCAACCTCTCTTACCTCAGCAGGCTTCTCTTTTTTTCAAAATGGTTTGTTACCCTGACAAATCAAATCTAATTGCAGGTGAAGGAAGAGTTAGAAGGGCTGCAAAAAGGGGCCAATGACGAGGCTGGCTGGGCTGTGAAGTTTGAGCTGGGAGAAGAGTCGTTAGGCATTTCCAAGATTCGCCCAGACGGCCAGCAAGGCCAAGTTTCGCAGATTGATTATTCAACATTTTCCATTTCTGATTCTGTTGGAGTCTATGCCTCAATTGTTTACCAGTCCGAGGATGAATTCTGGAATCGTATATTTTGTAAATTTCCCTCCAAATCTGCTTTTGTTTCCTTCAAAAACTGCTTTTAGAGTGTCTTTTCATTGGAATTGAAAAATTGCTTTTAGCCTCTTATTTTATCAATAATCAAGATAAATTGAAAAGAAAACCCACAAGAATTTCAAAGTAGCCTTAGTCTTGCATGTGGAAAATCTGGCCATAAAGAAGAAAGACTACTTGTAAGAAAAACAAAATTCAATCGCTTCTGAAAGAAAAAATATTTAGTCTTGCAAATCTGACCGCAAGAAGAATGACAAGTTGAAAAGAGTACAAATATCGATCGCTTTTTAAAGAAAAAAGGCCATGCGATTAGCTAAACATCAACTAAAAGAAGAATGAACAAAGTAGTTTCCTTTCAGTTATTGATGGCCTTCTGCTTGCCCTGCCCCCGCCGGCGACCTCCTCCACTCCCGTTTCCTCCCCCGCTCCCGCCTCCTCCACTGCTTCCAGCTCCACTTCCACCCTGGCCATCCAAGTTCAGCTGGAAGCCGAACGCCTTCCCCTGTCCCAACAGCAGTATTTTCAACCCAGAAGAAATATGAAAAGGAATGCGCTGACCTGGGAGGCGAGCATACTGGCGAAGGCCATCTTAGCGTAGCCCTCGCGCTCGGCATTGCTGAAGGCGAGGCTCTTGTGCTTCTCATCCTTCGCCTTGTTCACCTCCTTTGTCTTCTCACGAATCTCCGCCTCCTTAGCGGCCAGCTTCTCCTATGCCCATTACAAATGCTCCAATGCAAATGGCTCTGCTGAGTGAATAAACCTCGAGCCGGAGGTTGTAGGCGGAGAGGTTTTGGTACTTGTTCTCCAACTGGCTCACCTTCTCCAGCGCCAGGCGCTGGCCCATCAATGCACCGTCAGCCACCGACTGCAGGTGCTTGTTCTGATCTCCAGTCCACTCATCAATAAGCCTTCTATTTCCCGATTGACAAAGCTAAATGCTAGCCTTTGAGTGAGAGAAGGAGAATGCCGTCCGTCATGACCTCCTCCGTCTGACTATCGCAGTTGTTGTATGATGGGCTGGGCTTGTACTCCTCTTGTGACTCTTCCGTTCCATATTCCCAGTCACGGTAGGGCGCCCTCTCTTCCGTCTCTGATTCCGAGCCATACGAACGCGACATTTTCTTTCTCCTCGCTCAGGCCCAGTTTGCCAACCTACTTCAGCCCCCGGAATAAAGAGGTTGTTTGCGCTCAAATTATGCGCACACAAAAAGATTTGCCCCCTGTGGATCAAAGAAAAGCGTTGCAGTATCTACACATTCACTGCAGGCATATTCATTGAAAGCCTATTTGAGCATGGAAAGCCTGGAGGGCGAAGTGAATGAGCTGTTTGGAGAAGAGCCTGTGCAGCCATTGTCGCAGACTCTGTCCCAGAGTTCCTCAGTCACTCACAGCCAGTCCTCTGCGGAATCTAGCCAACCCATACCCAGCCAAGCTACTGCCAGCCAACCTGCCAGCAGCCAAGCCCGCCCAACTTACGTGATGAAGGATTTCGTTCGAGAAATCCCAACTCTCTTTGGACAAGCTCTCAAAACCATCGCTGAAGACCCCTTCCTAAGCGTTTTTAAACCTTTTCATGGTGATCATTGAGTTAGTTTTAGAGCCAATTGTAGAGACCAGAGCTGGCGTCTACGGGAGGGCGAGTGGTTGAGCAGTGCCTGTCCATTCTGAATGCACCCGATGCCATGCCACTGCTCATCGTTGGGCTCAAAGAGCCACTGTTTCTCCACCTCTGGGCAGGCATATCAAAGGTTCCCTCCCCTTTTCTTTTCTTAATTGGGGCCTAGGAGAAAGAGATGCTTTGAGTCTCGTGCTATGAGCAAGGCTGTCCGGAAGGACTCCGCGATGAATCATGCACTGACCACATTGCTGTTCGTGGACGCGCGGATGCAGGAGCTGAGCAACCTGGTGCAGGAGCTCCTCTCCACCAGCAACATCCTCACCTGCCAGTCCAACGCCGAGCTACGCTTCTTCTGCACCCACCTGGTCCAGGCTCTCCTCCACCTCATCATTCGCACCAAGCTCTCCTTTGCTCTCAACCTACAAGAGGAGGCTGAAGCGGACCTTTCTCAACTTTGCACCAGCGATGATGCTCTGGCTTACTGCACTGGTTCTCCAATTTTCAGTGCCCACTCGATTTTTCACACAACTATGCAGAGCCTCTATTCTCTAGGATATGCGTTGGCGTTTCTGGAGCAGGGGGCGGCGCGGTGGGGCAGTACGAAAGTGGGCTGGGCAACGGCAGGACAGATAGCGCTGGCTTTGGAGACCCGGGAACCCAGCGCATCAGGCCTCAGTGAAGAGAGCCTCCAATTCTTCTCACAGCGCTCGAGCGGCGGCCTCCGCATCCCAAAAGCTCCCCTATTCCGCCTCATCACAATCATCTGTACCCACCTGCGCCAGAAATCTCTGCAGGAGCTGCAGAAGAATGAGGAGTGGGGAGCATTATTTGAACTTTTCCATGCTCGTGTCCAGAGTGAGCTGCCGGCTGATCTACCTATGGAGGTTGTCCCCAAACTAACCCTTCTCCTCAAGTTATCATTAGGCAAAACAGGGTGTACTCTTTGCGCTGGAGGCTTTCTTCAAGTGTTTTCGCCGCCTCTACTTGAAAGGGCTGAATCGCCTCCTCAATGACGCAGAGGCCCTCCGTCCCCAGGAAAGTCAGCCTGGGACCGGAGCCCACTCACTTCGCCAGGACCTTCACACTCAGACTCTATCCCATAACATGGATACTTTGTGATAGCTTCTGCTCTTTCTTGCAACTTTTTTTGGTTCAATATAAATTGCTTTATTGTGAACTTCTAATATGGCCACAAGCAAAAGCAATAATATGCAATAGATAATACGCAATAGCAACGAATATTAATTGCTCACTTAATCAATATTTCAGAAATTAATAACTTTAATAACTTTTAACATTGTAAACAAGGGTGGCAACCGTCATCAAGCCTAAATGTAGGCTGAAGCGGGACCTGCCCAGTCTATGATATGTAAGCTCAATATACAGTCTATGTTGACGGATGTTTGGAAGTCCGAAATTATAAGAAATGAGATACAGCCCGGCTCGGCTAAAATTTGTCAAAATGTAAAGAGTTGCTGTGAGCTTCAGGGTTATCAAATCTTCTTCAAACTTTCAGGAAAAATGCTTCCAACCCTCTAGTTTATTTCCTGAAAAAGAGTGTTTAAAGTTTAAGTTGGACCATTTTATGGCAAAAAAAGTAAAAGCAGTTGAAAAAAAACTGTTTAAAATGCGCCACTTTTGTTTTGGGTGATCGCGCAATTTAGTTGGCCTTCAATGAACTTGCGTTAAAACCACCAAAAACTGGCTGAAACCCAAAGTCAGAATGCCAACGGTATCCAGAGTAACCAGGTCTGCCATCGTGCGCCACCATCAAGCTGGTCAAAGCTATGCCCAAATCCGTCGTGCACTCTGGCAGAAGCAGCTGAGCCGATAGACGGTCCGCAACATCGTCCTCAAGCATGGCAATGCGCTGTCTGGAGCAAACTTCGCCAACGCACCCCGAGGCACATGAAAGCAGGCAACAGTGCGGACCCGCGCGCTGGTGAAGAAAGTGGAGTCCGTGATCAAGAAGGATCCCACACTCTCCTTCACCAAGCTGGCACTTTGCTTTGGGGTGGGCCGTCGAGCGATGCAGCGTCTGATCAAAGAGGATCTTGGATACTCCTCCTTCCGTCGCCGCCAAGTTCACAGCATCAGCGATGCCCAGAAGACCAAGTGAGTGGAGAGAGCTAAGACGCTGCTGAAACGTGGGCACAACATTGGCTGGGATCGCAATCTTCAGTGATGAAAAGATCTTCGCAACCCAAGCTGCACTTCATGCAGGCTCAGCTTGAGTCATCCACAAAGAGAAGAAGTCAGGAATCCCTCACCACCATCTCCTGGTCCAGAAGCATCAAAAGCCAACCAGTGTTTGCCTTTTTTCATTACGTTTGCAAAAAAATTCAATATAAATTGATCCACAAAAAAATCCAAAATTTTTGACACTTTCAAAAATCATGATCTGCAGATCATGGTCTGGGGTGGGATTTCGGGGAGCGGGCAGATGCGGTTGGTGCTGATACCGCAAGGTGTGCGCGTCAACAGCCAAGAGTACATCAGCCGCGTCCTCGAGAAGGAAGTCAAAGACCTGGGCCATCATCTCTTCTCTGGTCGGCAGTGGGACTTCCAACAAGACGGAGCACCAGCCCACACAGCAAAGGCCACATTGGACTGTTTCCAGCGCCACAACCTCGACCTCATCCGCCCCGAGGAGTGCCCCCCAGTTCCCCCGATGCCAATCCTCTCTACTTCGCCATCTGGGGGTACCCGGAATCCCGCGTCAACCGCAAACCCCTGCCCAGTCTCGAGGCCCTCAAGCGAGCCCTTCGAAAGGAATGGAATGCCCTCCCAATGCAGATGCTTCAAAAGGCTGTCCAGGCTGTTCCCTCTCGTCTCAAGCTGATTAAAAAGGCCAAAGGAGGATTCATTGAGCATTAATTTACAACTGTTTGCATGTCTATGATTATTTTTCTCACTGTCCATATGAAGTTTATCATATTTACGAACGATTTTTTTTGAGTTTTCAATTTTCGATGTGACAATACCTAATCATTCACTATGGCACTGTACTTCGTTGGTTTGCTCTCAAACTTTGTCACAATAAACTTCAGATTTAGTAGTACAAACCCTGACAAAATTAACCCCATTGGGCATTCCTAGCGCGAGAACGATGTGAACACATTTTGACAAATTTTAGCCGAGCCGGGCTGTAGTGCAACTTCGGATATGTTCATCTTCAAGCCGCTACTCCGGTTGCCTTGGGCGCGGTTGAAGTCGGCCAGATGAGGCTGCTCCAGGCTGTGGCAGACGGCCCCCGTTCGCCTTGCACGGGTTCAGGTTCAGCCGCAGCATCCCGTAGAATAGCATCTGCTTAAAAATATATGGGTGCTCTTATGGTATGCGATATACCAGGAAATTGCGATCTACCTGTGATCTACCATTGCTTGGGCATCTTACTCGTTAATGACGTATTGTAAAATATGAATTAGCATCACAACATTAAAAAAATCACTATAGTGACTTACCTATACCCACACACCCTGCTTTGACTCATCTCCTAGTTGATAAGACTTTGACTTAGTGTAGGACGAGTGAAAGCACGGTGTGTGGGGAATATGTTAACAAACTGATAAAGCAATGCTGAAATCAGGATAAAGTAAGTAGATCTACTATTAGCTATTAGCTATTAGCTATTAGCTCTGCTATCGTCTGCTATAAGAGAAACACAATGGTAGATCGCACACAATAAGAGAAACATGACGGTAGATCGCATACTATAAGAGAAACATGACGGTAGATCGCATACTATAAGAGCACCAATATATGTTTCTGCCCTCTTTGCTTTCTTTAAAAGCCAGTTCTGGCAGGAACTATGAAACTGGGGTTGGGACGCCTTTCTTGGTTACCAAAGTGACATTTTGATTAAACTATCGACTACTGATCTAATTCGCTAGAAATGGAGTTTCGAAATGAAGATTGACTGATTACTTCAGAAATAATGATTCGTGCTGCTGTGTGCTGCATTTCGATTTCTACTACTAGATTCGATCTGCAACAAGGCACAGAACTTTGTTCACCTATCAAGTCATTCCCACCCAAAGCTTCACCAAAGGCTTCGCATAGGGCTATCTCCCATAATCCATTCAAACCAACTGAAAGATCTTCATCATCTTTATGTCTCGCATCTTTATGCTTTGGAGATGCCAGGTAATTGGGCTGGCGCGAGGGAGCAAAGCGAACCGTCAGCGCCCAGCCCCTCTTTTCGACCTGGGTGTACGTTTTGAGGGTTATTGCTAGATCTTTATTTTGATAAGGCTCTAGCTCGTCACAGGGAGCTTCAATCTTTCTAATTCTTTTTGCATTGGAAAGAGCATCATAAAATTGACCAAAACTCGCGAGAAATTGCTGAAAAGTTGCAGAATTGTAGTAAAATTTGTAAAAAACCATTTGTCCGAACTCCTCCTTCTCCTTCTTCTCCTTCTCCGCATCTATTCAATGGACGATAGTAGGTATTCATTTCTTCCCCCACTCATCCCCCCGGGTCCTTGGACCTCATGTATTGACTTTTATTCATAAGTCTTCAGTTAAACAACAACGCATATGCACCAGTGGCGTAGTGGTCTAAGTGAATGGATGGCTGGTTGAATCTGGGAGGTTCGAATCCTTCTTAGGCAATTATTTTATTTTGGAAATTTTAAGTTGAGAAAACAATTGGTACCATCGGCAGGTCAAAATTAGATCTCTTTTTTCCCAAAATTGATTGCCCTAAGTATAAATCATGAAAATTTCATAAAAATATATTAGTTTGGCAATAAATTTTTATTGTATTTTTGATTTTCGAATCTTTTCTCTTTGTTATATTTGTTAAATAATTTTGTTTTTTATTTGTTTTTTATTTTTTTATCCAATAATATCTTAATATATTTTCGATTCTTTTATGTTTGTTATAATGAGTTTTTTTTTAATGAGCTTATTTTTTAATTTTTTTTTTCATATGTTATACAAGACTAAAATGCTACAGCATCAGCCGCTTATGAATTGTCAATCATCAAAAAGAACTGGACAAGGTGTGACAAAATCGTGATAAAATTTGATTTATGGTATACCATTTTGAGTTAAAGTTTTCAAAGGTTCATTTATGAAATCCACTGATCATTCATAAGCAGGCGGCAATTTATGGCAGGAACCCTGATACCTGGATTATTCCAGTTATTGTTTTGTCTTAAATTTTTGCTTAAATAATGTTTGTTTAGAACTTGTATTTTGTGTTATTATGTGTTGTAACTTGTGTTATTTGTGTATTAGCACTAAATCATTTTTAGCCATTTACAAAAACATGGCAAAGTTCAGATTAAGATTCAGATTAAAACTTAAAATTGATATATTGCAAATGCCAGCCAAATTTTACTTTACTTTAACCATGGAGGAAGATTGTTTTATGATCATTTATAATACAGAGTTCGTTCTTAGTACTTGCTTTAACTAATTTCAGTTTGGTTTGTTTCGTTTTGTTACATTTATTTCATTCAATAAATGTATAATTTCATCAAGACCAAAATTTTGGATGAAGTTCTTCGATTTAATTACATTTTAACCTATTTTTTTATTTCACAAGTTATATTTTCTATTTCATCTTTCACTAATTCATGTCCTCTTTGTGCCAAAATTGCCGCCTGCTTATGAATGATCAGTGGATTTCATAAATGAACCTTTGAAAACTTTAACTCAAAATGGTATACCATAAATCAAATTTTATCACGATTTTGTCACACCTTGTCCAGTTCTTTTTGATGATTGACAATTCATAAGCGGCTGATGCTGTAGCATTTTAGTCTTGTCTAGATCTTGGCCATGTGGAAGACATATTTACTTGCCACATTAACAAGGCTTCAAGCAATCATTGGGGAAAAGCCATCGTTTGGGGTTTTTTGGTAGGAATTTTAACACGATTTAGACCTATTGCATGCGAGCCAACCTGACCATCAGTTATTATAAACTGCGCAGTTTCACTGAATTGAAACATTAGATTTTTGTTGGGTTATTTCAAAATTTCCTAAATTCCTATGCCTTAAATCAAAATTTCACGATTTTAGCCATCTAGATCTCATTGAGAGCTTTCGATTGATGTATATATGTTATGGGTTTCATTCAATATCCAAGCAGTTCTAGCTCGTGACATGCAACCATGCAAAACTCGATTGCCCATTCGTTACTCGAAGTCATTGGAATTCCTCTAAAATTCCATAAATTAAGACCTATCGCATTGAAGCTAACCTGAGCATCAGTTCATAAAAATCTGCGCAGTTTCCCTTTCGCATTGAAGCTAACCTGAGCATCAGTTTATAAAAATCTGCGCAGTTTCCCTTTTTTATATATTTCAGTTAATATTTTAGTTATTTATTAAAATTCAGGGGCCTAAATCAAAATTTCAAGAATTTTGTCATCTGGAGCAGACTGTGAGCTTTCGATTGATATATATATGTCTTAGGGTTCAACCTACCAGTCTTCCAATCAATTCGGGGACAGGAAACCATGCAAAAACTCGATCACCCATTCATAACTAGGGCGCTGTCGCGCCCTAGGAAAATAATATAAATTTGTATTTGAAAACACTATATTAAAAGTGGAAGAAATAACTGGTACCATCGGCAAGCCAAATGTGGGTCTCTTTTCTCCAAATTTTTTAGTTGCCTCGAGCAAAAAGTCAAGGAAATTTATCTACTACTTGTGGAATCTGCTGCGTCATCTGCATTTTGTTTTTGGGCGCGCATGGAAAGAGACACTGAACTGCGCGCCAAAAACAAAATGCAACTGTCCAAGCAGCAGATTCCACAAGTAGTAGATAAATTTCCTTGACTTTTTGCTCGAGGCAACTAAAAAATTTGGAGAAAAGAGACCCACATTTGGCTTGCCGATGGTACCAGTTTAATACTACTGAAAGAAGGAGGAAATTGGAGACTAATTGTTGATTGATGTTGTGTTTGGAGCGCAGGTCATATAGGGTAGGCCCATGGATGCAAGGTCACGGCCGTCAATCACGATCTACCCGCCTGCTGACTCCGTCAGTCGGACGAGAGCCAGTGTCAATCTGCTCTCTCATAAAAGCACCCGTCCGACCCAACGTCCTTACTTCAACGCTACCTCAACACATCCACCTTCTCTCGGCTTTGATGTTTCAGCTGTGAATTACGCTGACTCAGTATTCATAGGCATCAATTCATCAATTGAAATACAGGTTCGAAAAATCGTAGTATACTGAATTTGTACGGGTACAATGATGGGCACTAGGTCAATGCTTTGAGAGCATTGAGACGGCGGTGAAGAATGCAGAGCTGAGCTGCTTCTGATCTTCTGAGGCCAAAGGCGATGTTGTGCATGTGGCGCACCCCTCCAGGCTGATCAGGCCCCTCCGCATGTTTACCGCTCAGTTTCAAAATTAGCACTTTTTCAGAGGGCACACTCAGCGTCACTATACTAACTCAATCTAAGACTAAGCCTGAACCTAAGCCTAAGCCTGAACCTAAGCCTAAGCTTAAACTAAGCGCAAGCCTTTTGGAAAAGAAGGTACTTTTTGAAAGTGAGCGGCAAAAATCTGGGCCTGACCAAACCATCGAGGGCCAGTCATTCGAAAGCCACTGCTCCAACTTGCTCTCCCAGGCTGCCTGTATCCGGCTAACACTATTTGACCAGCCAAAAGTTTCACTAATAAATCGATAGCTTCTGATGCTTTGTTTCTTAATTGATTATTAATTCTTAATTGACTATTTTTTATTAATTGATTTATAGTCAAAAACCCAAAATCTTGATGTTTCAAAAATTTGAACATGCATAAGTCCATGGTTTTTCGATGAAATTAGCTGATTTTTGGTGTGTACATCCGTCAAAATAATATCTTGAAGCTGGCAAAAGGAATATTAAAATTTTTTAGAATTTCTCAATTTATAGTCAAAAACCCCAAATCTTGATGTTTCAAAAATTGGAACATGCATAATTCATGGTTTTTCATTGAAATCTGTTGAATTTTGGCATGCATTTTCATCTAGGTGGTGTCTTGAGGTGAGGCCGCGCATCTTGGCAACCGCCGAGAATACCTTGTTTATTGGCTTATTATATTGATTTTTACATATCTCGAAATTGAAACTCAAGGAATTTTCATGTAGATGATTAAATACGTACTATTTTTTCGGACAAGCATGCGTCAACAGAGTCTATACCGGATGGTGGGCGCATGCCTACCAGGAGTGCCTCCTTGTCCCCTACAAGGAGTACCTAAGTAGATTCCAACTGAAGGGTTTAGACGCATGCTCGTCCTCAACGAGGTTGGCAGTTGACAAACGGATTGACTGCACATTTTAGACTGTTTTATTAAAAGGCAGTTGAAACATCAGAAGTGTAGGTAGCCGAAACAAGCACTTCAGCGGGAGCATCGCAGTACTCCTTGATACGCTTTATGCTCATCATGATGTATGATGTTTGTCTCCTGGTTGCTCGTCATCTGCACTGCCCAGTTCAGTGCTTGTTTGTTCCATCACTTTCTTTTCGCGATCAAAGCAGCACAGCTTATTATCATTAATCAAAAACATCCGAAAACCTGAAGCTTGTAGGCGATGGAGAGACCATCCGTATTCCGTAGTGCCTTCCAACCACAACGTACAAATCTGCAAAGAACATCATGCAGGTGCTCACAAACTCCAATCGAATGGCCAGCCACCTGTTCAAACAAACAAAAAACAAACAAAAAACCAGAAGCAATTGAAGGTGATGTTGCGGTAGAAGCTGGCAAAGTTAGTGTCGATGCGGTTGACGACGTCCTGCATGAAGGCCTCCTGGACAGCGTAGGCTCGGATAGACTGGGCCCAATCCAGTGTTTCCCTAAATTGGGAGTAAATGGGTGACCGACTCAATGACGGTTCAGCTCTGCAACAGGTGCTCTCATAGAAGCATTGCAAGGGCTATCAGTCGCTTTATCGGCATATTTGAGCTATGTGCTTGCGATCATTTAGAAGCTCTTCAATGACGCATCAATGAGCAGCAATTCGAAGTATTCATAGACCTGCCACGCCCATTCAATGAACATTGCCTGTACAGGGGGGGGAGGCCTTTTCCGTACACCTAACTTTAAAAATTTATTTCTCCAGCCCACAATAAGTTAGAGAGTTGAAAATTGGTATGGAAGTAGGTCCAACCCTCCTTCGTTTACATAAAAATTTGCGGCTCATTTCATAGAGAAGAACTTGAGAAACAGTCAATTTTGTAAGGTCACTCAAAAATCGATGCAACGCGACAGTGAATTTTTTTTCACCTGATTTTGAGGCTTGATTTCTCGACCCCATCAAAACCGTTTGAGCCCAATATTTCACACAATTTAGGTCCAAGTGTCCTTAACTTGCCTATAAATTTTTGTCTCTCTAGGTGCTCCCTGTGGTGAGAAACAGCCTTCGGAGTACACCACACTTTTCCCCCTTTCCTAGGGTTAAGGGCCAGTCCAGCTGGAAAATTCTATGAAATCATAGAAAAAAGAAAAAGGTTGTTTCATTTAAAAGGCTGTTTCTCGACAAAGGTAGCACCTAGATAAGTTAAGGACACTTAGATCTAAATTGTGTGAAATTTTGGGCTCAAACGGATTTGATGGGGCTGAGAAATCAAGCCTCAAAATCAGGTGAAAAAAATTTCACTGTCGCGTTGCATCAATTTTTGAGTGACCTTACAAAATTGACTGTTTCTCAGGTTCTACCTAATGAATTGAGCCGCAAATTTTTATGTAAACGAAGGAGGGTTGGACCTACTTCCATATCAATTTTCAACTCTCTAACTTATTGTGGGCTGGAGAAATAAATTTTTAAAGTTAGGTGTACGGAAAAGGCCTCCCCCCCCTGTATTTGCAAATTTTACTTTAAATGTTGGAATTTTAGGCAATTTTAGGCTCAAAATTCAGCAAGTTGCCAAAGCCATCAAACAGTATTTGACCAGTCAAATTTTTCACTAATAAATTTCACTTTAACCAATAGATCATGATACATTATGGTATCTGAATGGAATTTTAAGCCTCTTACGGAGCCTCTCACGGAGGATTTTAAGCCCCTTCCACTTGCGGATTGACTCCACACTTTAGAGCGTTTTATTAAAACGCAGTTGAATCATCAGAAGTGTAGGTAGCCGAAAAAAGCACCTCAGTGGCAGTAAACGAAGCAGCTTTATCCAGTGACTGCTTTGATATGATCAAAAGTCATTCCCTAGCAGGTCAGAATTGGTATAGCGACAAATTATGGCCCGTACATGCTTCTTGGCGTATATGCTTCGTGTCTGTTAATTAAGTCATGTCTGTTGCAAGGCTATCTTTCTTTTCTTAATGCTATTCTGTTGTCAGGCTAATATTGCTATAATGGCTGTAAGTCGTTGGCTTAAAGGACACATTAATTACACATTAATTTAATTAAAGGATTGCATTGTGAAAAGAATGGGCTTTTCTGATACTCCGTTGACACCAGTGGCAAAGGCTTTCTCCTATGGTCATTGATTATCTAGAACGCCCCTTAATGACCTCGGGATAAAATAGAGTTCAATTGCTATTTCGCTGCTTAGCTGAACCCCTTGTTTGAAAAATAAAACTCAGCATGATTTACATAGCTAATTAGCAATTCTAAGCTAAGGCTCAACTTAGCAAATGAACAAATTTTCTTTCTCACACCACCGCTCTGCAAGTAAAATCGCAATTACTATTCTTGAATTTAAATAAGCACCCTTTAACACAGCTACTTTCCTATTTCAAGAACAATGGGAAATTTCTCACACCGATGCTTTGCAAGTATAATCTTGACGCAAAACCATTAGAAATAGTGGCTGCCTTTTGAAGAAATAGTCTCAACTATGTTCGCAGTCTGGGCTCAGCTTTGCCTGCTCGTATGCTGCTGTTTTCTACCAGTGATGGTAGAAAAGCCAAAAGAGGCGATTGACTTGGCGATGGAAAAAGTCGCAAACCTCACTCACTTTATGACCGAGTAGTGCCTATGGAAGGTCCTTGCAAGGATAAAAGGCTGGACTGATTGAGTTGCAGAAAATTTAAGAACGCTAGACCGCATTCCGGCAAAGGTTTTCCATATGGACCCGACCAAGCGGCCACTGTATGCTTTAGCTTCTTAAGTATCCATTTGCAAAAACTACGGCTCAGATATAACCAGGCAAATCAGGAGTAAAGTGTAGCCAAAACCATTGGTGCCAGGTGAAATTGATTTTTACTCCAATGAAAGGCAGAATACCCGAAAATACACCACCTTTGATGAAGCTAACGTTTTTTCTGTGGGTACAGGACACGAAGTTAGCGGGGCAAGGATATTTAGTTTTTTGACTTGACCAACATTTTTGAGAAAAAAGTGTTCTCAAACTTCCCTTGTTGTAGTATAAGGAAAGTGAAAAAATCATTAAAATCAGGGAGCCTTTTTCACTTTTCTCCGCTCAGCAGTGGCTGCATATGGCTAAAAGACGTATATTTAGCCAAAAAACGAAGCAACATAGCAACCCGAAATGTGACTACTCCCTAGATTTTGACCTACTCCAAACGCTGATGTTTCAATGCAATTACCTTTAAAATTCCTGTACGCAGCTCATTTTTGGTCAGTTTGAAAGGTATAGAAGAAATATCTGGTACCATCGGCAAGCCAAGTATGGGCGTGTTTTCTCCAAAAATTGCAAATACCCCGAGTGAAAAGTCAAAGAAATAAAATTTCTACTTGTCGAATCTGCTGTGTGATCTGCATTTTGTTTTTGGGCGCGCATGGAAAGAGACCCGTAACTGCACGCCCAAAACAAAATGCAACTGTGCAGAAGCAGATCCGACAAGTAGAAATTCCATTTCATCGGCTTTTTACTCGGGGTATTTCAATTTTTTGGACAAAAGCGACTCATAATTGACTTGCCGATGGTACCAGATATAATCATTTTTGAAAAGCGTTGAATTTAAAAAATTGTAAACCATAAGTTGAGGGTGCTGTTGCACTCCTAGTGCTTGGCGCATGGGATTCCCCAAAACTACTGAAGCATGGAAACTACTGTGGTCACGACAACGATGCACGAGGTGTGTCACTAATTATCTCTTCGTTTTAATCTGATTTGGTATATGGGATGAAACTCATGGTCAAAGGCAATATTACTCAATGTATATTCAGTGAAAAGTGCCTATAAAATCATAAGTGTATTAGGGACGGGTGGGAGGGGGGGGGTAAAAATGCGTTTGGGGGGGGGGGTTGCGCCAGACGTACCCACGTAAGGAATTTTGGGGTACAAAGGGGGGGAGGGCGACAGACGTACAACGTAACATTGCTAAATGTCTCGTTGAAGCAGGAAAGTGCTTTATATTGCTAAATATTGTAGTTTTTTTGTGCTTTTGTCTGTAACAGACATACGTCCCTTCCATTGAGAGCCCCCGCCACCCAAAAATGCCCCCCGCTTCCCACGCTCCCCCCGCCCCCCCTCACACACCGTGTCACGACGGTTCATCACCGCAACAGTTCATCACCGCGACGGTTCATCAAAACGACGGTTCATCAAAACGATGGTTTATCACTGCGATGCTTCATCATTGGGGTGGTTCATCGATACGACGGCTCATCACTTCGATGGTTCATCACAACGACGGTTCATCACCAGCCATGCAATGAATTATCCACGCACTTCTTAGTATTCTCCCATTGTTTCTTCCATTTTGCAGTGGTTTTTTATGTTAAAAATCTTAATATACCAACAAAAAAGGTTTTTATTTTTTTACGTTTTATTTTTTATAGATTTTTTAGTTTGTTAGTTTTTATAGGATTTTTTGTATGAACTAAGTTAAATTCCCATTGGTAACTCGCAATCTAAAATTTTCGCAATTTTAACTCGCAACTTAGTCTGAATTATCGAGTTACAAATATATACGACTCGGATTTTACAAATTTTAATTCTTGTTTTAGTAACTTTTACCTCTTTTTCAGCTTCAACTTTTACACTTTTCCTAAATTCTACAACTCTTTCGATTCAATTCTAAATTTCTCCATTTTTAAAAAATTCAAAAAAATGTTTTTTTATATATTAAATATACATTCTTATATCTGAAATTATTAAATTTAACTATAGTTAAATAATAAAACCGAAATTCTCCTGATAGATCCTTAAATGGAGTTGGGCTCTCATGGTGATGAACCGTCGTGGTGATGAACCGTCGTTTTGATGAACCGCCGCGGTGATGAACCATCGTTTTGATGAACCGTCGCGGTGATGAACCGTCGCGGTGATGAACCGTCGTGACACCGTGACGAGGGCCCCCTCCCGCCCCCAAAACACATACCTGGGCGACCCCCGACAATCTGACCCCCATACAAATATGCTATAAATGTGACATTTTGTCCAGATGTTTTTCCTCCAATTGATGCGGCGGACATCTGCTGTCAGAAGCATGACCAGTTAGTCAAATCATGCATTACACAACTATTAGTGCTTAACTTTAATAATCCAAAACCTTTGTTTGCTTTAAAGCAAGCATTTGTAGATTTTAAAATGAAAAGTTTCTGGCTCAAAATAAAAAAATACTAGTGTGTAGAATGTCCTGCTTGAGATGTATCGTAGCCTACCGTAAACGTACGGGCAAAGTAAATGGGTGGAGCTCGGACTGCAACGGCCCTTTTACCAGCTGCCTTCAAGTGAGCCTATTTTGCCGTTTTAAAGCAATCTTCGTGTGTTATACAGGTGGAGGGAGGCCCTTTTTGGAACACCTAACTTTGGACGCCCACTTAAACGCAGTCCGCCCTTTTTGGGGCGGCCGAAGGCCCCCTGCCGCGATGGGTAGGGCAGTCAGAGCTCCGTAGGCCGGAGGGCATGGGTGCGGAGGCCCCGGAGCGTAGCCTAGCATGCGAAGCATGCTAGGCGAAGCGTAGGGGCCGTAGCACCCCTGCCCGGAGGCCGGAGGAGCTCTGGCGCCCTGCCCGAAGCGGCGGGCGGCCAAGGCCAGCTTAACCAGTTACCTCATTTTTGCGTCCGTCTTTCCGCATATATATATAAATATATATATATGTGTGTCCCAGGCCCGTACTCCGCGGTTTTTCAACGAAATTGGCTGATTTTTTGCATGAAGGTCCGCCTAGGCGGTGCCTCGGGACTATTTTTTGCGCTTGGCGTAATTTTGAGTTTATCGACCAAAACTCAATTTTTTGATGTTTCAAAACGGCTGGCTCCTAGAACCCCCCCCCCCCCCCCCCTCCCGCAAGACTTACACCCCCCCCCCCCCCGAAGATATACACCCCCCCCGTAGATATACACCCCCCCCCCCCCCCCGTAGATATACACCCCCCCCCCCGAAGGGCACTATATTGAAAATTTTTTTATTGCCTTAACATACTTCTCTTTACATATCTCAAAATTTAAACTCACGGAATTTTTTTCTAAACAACTAATTACCTACTTTTTTACTGAGTCTATACCTAGTTAGTCTATACCATGTTCGTCATGCTACTAGTTAGTCTATACCGCTATATAGGGCGTAGCCAACACAAAAACTAAAAGGCTCGTCCTTTCACTGTGGCAGTACCTACTAGTTAGTCCTTACCGAGTTGATCACTTTAAAACATCAATGAACTCGGTATAGACTAACTAGTAGGTACTGCCACAGTCATGACCTCGTCGAGGACGAGCATGCGTCTAAGCTTTTGAGTTGGAATCTTGAAAGGTACTCCTGGTAGGGGACAAGCCCCTACTCCTGGTAGGCATGTGCCCGCCATCCGGTATAAACTAACTATGTTTGTAAAAAAAAGTAGGTATTTAATCATCTACATGAAAATTCCGTGAGTTTAAATTTCGAGATATGTAAAGAGAAGTATGTTAAGGCAATAAAAAAATTTTCAATATAGTACCCTTCGGGGGGGTGTATATCTACGGGGGGGATGTATATCTACGGGGGGGGGGGGGGGGTGTATATCTTCGGGGGGGGGGGGTTCTAGGAGCCAGCCTTCAAAACACTAAAAATCATAAATCAGTCGTTTTTCAATAAAATTGGCTGAATTTTTGCAGGAAAGTCCGTCTTGGTGATGCCTTGGCACCATTATTAGGTATTGGCGAAATTTTTCGATTTTCACCCAAAACTCAATTTTTTGATGTTTCAAAATACGAAAAATCGTAAATCACTGGTTTTTCAATGAATTTTGTTGATTTTTGGCAGATACGTCCGTCAAAGTAATATCTTGAAGCTGGCAAGAGGAAATTTTGAAATATTTATTATTTATTGATTTATAGACAAAAACCCAAAATCTTGATGTTTCAAAAATTTGAACAAGCATAAGTCCATGGTTTTTCAATAAAATTAGATGATTTTTGGTATCTACGTCCGTGAAAGTAATATCTTAAAGCTGGCAAAAGGAATTTTTGAAATAATTAGTATTTCTCGATTTATAGTTAAAAGCCAAAATCTTGATGTTTCAAAAATAGAAACATGTATAATTCATGATTTTTTCACTGAAATCTTTTGAAATTTGGCATGCATTTTCATCTAGGTGGTGTCTTGAGGTGAGGCCGCGCATCTTGGCAACCGCCGAGAATACCTTGTTTTCACTGAAAGTAGTCCTATCTGTTCTTGGCTTACCTACCAATTTGTGGCGCAAAAGCTTTTTCCTAGCCAGAGTTATGATCGTTTGTGTAAGGTCACCTAAATAACAAACTGCTTTGACGAAATGTTCAATGTTTTGGTGCATTTTCCAAAATTTATTTCTCAAGTTCTGTAATAGCTAGAGGCCCCAAAATTTAGCTCAAATTTGCTCTAAATGTCTTTGATAAGTGTATACATTTTTATAGATCTGGCATTTTTCGTTGGCTCACAATAGCCCAATTTGTAAAGCCATCTCATACGCTAGGCAATCACATTGGCTTATTGATTGTTTGTGTAAATGTCATTCCAATAAACACAGAATTGAGTTGCATTACTAATGAGTTAATTGTGAGCCAACAAAAAATGCTAGATCTATAAAAAATGTATACACTTATCAAGGACATATAGAGCTAATTTTTGCTAAATTTTGGGGTCTCTAGCTATTATAGAACTAGAGAAATAAATTTTTGAAAATGCACCAAAATATTGATCTTTTCATCAAAGCAGTTTGCAATTTAGGCGACCTTACAAAAACGACCATAACTCTCGCTAGGAAAAAGCTTTTGCACCACAAATTGGTAGGTACTCTAAGGACATATAGGACTACTTTCTGTGAGAAAATTGGCTCACTACGTTTAAGGGCTTCTAAATTTAGGTGTTCCAAAAAGGCCTCCCTCCCCCTGTACATACTGCCCTCCTATAGAGGAGGCCAGCGCTAGCTTTTTGAAATAAACCTGAAATAAAAATTGAATATTCTGCTTGCTGGGGCTAGTTTAGTCGGCTCTCTCCAACTATCCCCCCTCATGAGTTGTGTGTCCCCCTCAGTTTTTACCTCCTCCTCAAGCAAACTATCCCCCCAAGGTTTTTACCCTCCCCCTCATATGGCGTTAGGCTTAGGAGCTATGAAGAGTTGAAATAATGCATTTCCATTCATTTAATTCATTAATTTTGATAATGTCAAACTCTTATTATCGATTAAGCATGAAGTAATTTCAGTTCATAAATACTTTGATTTGTCAATGATTTCATTTGAACGTAAATAAATTATCCACCGATATTATCGGTGGATTCTTGGTGATCATAGCGGCCAGGGCTGGGGCTGGGGCAAGCACGTCGCGCCCTCCAGCACTGCGTACCAAAACAAGGTATACTCGGCTATCGCCAAGATGCGCGGCCTTTGGTCCAAATAAAAACCTCAAATAACATTATTATACCACCCATATGAATCACTGCCAAAAGTGAGCTGATTTTATTAAAAACTCAGGGATTTATGGATGTTCGAATTTTTGAAACATCAATATTTTAGGTTTTTGACTAAATATGAAGAGATAATAAACATTTTAAAAAGTCCTTTTCTGAACTTCAATTTACCACCTTGAAAGACGTTCATGCCAAAATTCAACTGATTTCATAGAAAAACCATCGATTTATCGATGTTCAAATTTTTGAAACTGTGCAGAC
>JASANA010001565.1:0-16423 GCA_030248095.1 Ptycholaimellus sp. GST1_10 | reverse complement strand
TTGTACTTCGTTCAGTTTCGTGTCTGCTAAAATGGTCTTGCAGTGAAGGGACATATGTATATTTCATACAGGGTGTTCGCTACAGTGGTTTACGCTTACAAATCAATGTTAGTCTCTTGTGACTTAATGAAAATTGCTATAAATTTGTATGTAACTTAAACAGACCCTAAGGTAAAAGGTTAGTGCGGAAATTTCAAAATAGTATTTAAATACAAAGAAAATTTAAAAATCATAATGAAAAAGAAGAATCACTTAGAATCACTTTGATCACAAAGATGGACAGAAAAAATGACCAACAAAGGCTAGCTCCAAAACAAACTGACTTAACTACTTGCCAGCCTTCAAGATAACAAACTGAACACTTGACCACCTTGTGGCCAGCTCCAAAACAAACTGACTGAACTACTGACCATCCTTGTGAATCCAAACTGAACACTCGATCACATTGTGGCTAGCTCCAAAAGGAACTGACTGAACTACTGTATGTACTTGCGGATCCAAACTGAACACTCGACCGCATTGTGGCTAGCTCCAAGAGGAACTGACGGAACTACTGTATGTACTTGCGGATCCAATCTGAACACTCGTCCACATTGTGGCTAGCTCCAAAACAAACTGACTTAACTACTTGCCAGCCTTGTGAATCCAAACTGAACACTGGACCACATTGTGGCTAGCTCCAAAACAAACTGACTGAACTACTGTATGTACTTGCGGATCCCAACTGAACACTTGACCACATTGTGGCTAGCTCCAAACAAAACAAACTGACTAAGGAACTGACTGAACTACTGTATGTACTTGCGGATCCAAACTGAATAATCGACCACATTGTGGCTAGCTCCAAAACGAACTGACTGAACTACTGTCTGTACTTGCGGATCCAAACTGAACACTTGACCACATTGTGGCTAGCTCCAAATGGAACTGACTGAACTACTGGATGTACTTGCGGACTCGACCACACTCGACCGCATTGTGGCTAGCTCCAAAACAAACTGACTGACTTCTATTCCAGCCTTGTGGATCAAAACTGGAACACTGGACCACATTGTGGCTAGCTAAAAAAGGAACTGACTGAACTACTGTATGTACGTGCGGATCCAAACTGTATAATCGACCACATTGTGGCTAGCTCCAAAACGAACTGACTGAACTATTGTCCTTACTTATGGAACCAAACTGAACACTCGACCACATTGTGGCTGATGAACTGACTGAACTACTGTATGTCCTGTCGGATCCAAACTGTATAATCGACCACATTGTGGCTAGCTCCAAAACGAACTGACTCTGAAACTATGTCTGTACTTGCGATCCAAACTGAACACTCGCCGGGAATGGTTCCAGGTCCATGGATGGTGCGGCGCAAGAACCTACCAATCGAGTACAACCCATAAAAATCCCCCTTATGTGTCCTTTTTTCTTGTCCCCATATTTTCCCATGTTCATTTAATGTTTTTCTTGTTGTTTTCAAATAAAATACGAAAAAATCAGGTTAAATTTATTGATAGCTTAACTTCTAAAATTCAACAACGTCAAAACATTTCGAACCAACATGCTTTTCAAAAAATAAACGTAAATTTTCATCAGTAAAGTAAAATACCATTTATCATTTTCCTGCCATTCAGAGAAAACCTATGATCAAAAACTTATTGACATAATGCATTGTCAGAGTTACCCTCTCAAGATCACAATGCGCTCATGTTTTCTTGCATCTTTTTAAATAACATCCTGAATTACAAGTTTAATTAGTTCCAAAACATAGCCAAAAAAGCCAATTTGTCACTAAGCTGGTTCCATCCTGCCAAGCTAGTTAATAACTAAAAGCAAAGTTGGAACAGGCAATGTAAACTCTAAGGTTAATTGCAGCATGCTTTCTCCTCCTGCGTTTCTTTTTGGCTTCTTTCTCTTGTGTATTGAGTGACTCATCCCTGTCTTTGCCTTTGTTACAGAACCCAATTTGTTTCTGACAACTTGGTCTATGGCCATGATGTTGGAATGTAGTGACGCAGTGGTGAAGCTCTGGAACGAACGACGCCAGCTGACACTATCTTGATTCAGTGCCATGTCTTTGCTTCCTTTCATTTTTGCGGCATAGTATTTCTGCATCAATGAAAACCAGCATGGGTGACTTTATTGCACAAGCTAAGAACTCGTGGACAGATATTAAATTAAATAGACATTCAACAATTAATGTTCCGAGGAGTTCTTAGACAAAAACACGTCCTAGGAAAACACCATCGACATCATTCAAATCTTAGAGTTTCATATAATCAATTTGTTCAGTTACACTTTGGTCATGGACTTGGAGGAATACGTTTATGAAATTCAAACTGAAACTGTGTGTCAATTTGAAGTGTCTATACATAAATTGTTTCTCTTTCTCCTGCTTTTTGTATCACTATTTTTCAATCTTGATTATTGCTCTGTTAACTCTTCTCATTATTCACACAAGGAATAATTTATGTTCATTGGATAAATTATAACAAAGGCAAATGTCACTTACACAACCGATTTTCCGAACAAAACTACAGAAGACGATTCAACAACCCAGTCAAATCGCTAATTAGCTAATTAGCTAATTATAAATGACTAACTCATGTGCGTTTGGATGTATTTATGTCTGTTTGGTATTTTTATGCGGAGCAGCCCGAAGGGCCGCTCCGCGGTCTATAGAGGTTACTCAACTTTTTTCGTCCCTCATATATATATATATATATATATATATATATAGATATATATACAGCACAGAAGTGATGTAGTCACAAATATTTAAACGTTTCGAAAATTATTATCTCCTTCATAGAAAAATAAACTGACACTTGCAGAACGGACATAATAATAACTATTACAAATAAATTACGCAAAGAAAAACACTGTAAAAACTGTATATGATTCAAAATTTTAGCGTGCTGTATTAGGTCCTGGTTGTAAAAAAGGGTAGAATGCCATTTGGAATGTCATTCTGTCGTTGTACAGGGACCCCCGCTAAAAAACCATCATTTTTTGCAGGACCAATTCCTCCAACATTTTCATCAAAAACCCATGTTGCACTCAAAAGCAAACTTATAGATATTTCGTTCTTCATGCAATTTGCATGCATTTAGGCCATCTTCTGATAAATATTTGTGCTGGAAATGTTAAAATAACAACTTACAACTTTCAAAAGGCGTGAATTACTGCTATTTGAACTTAATGAGTACCAAGATTTGTTAAATTTTGCAATATTCCAATAATTAGAATTAGACCATAGTGCAACTGCTCTCAATGACAACGCCCTTTCATAAAACAATATTCTGCATCGAATTAATAAAAAAAGCTACATTTGGTGATTCCAAATCAAAGAAGAACCGTGTTTAAGGCAGTTTTGGCTGTGTTTCGCCTATTGTAAAGTAACTAGTCATACTGAAGTTTTGACCCCAAATAATTGATGTTTGCACACTAAAAGGTTCTGAAATTGTACAATCAAGCAAGATATATAAGATTACTCTTGGTGATACCATCAGTTTTTGTTGAAAATTATTCGTTTTTGTTGTGTTAAAAAATGATGGTTTTTTGGGGTCCCTGTACATTGGTTAAGTCTACGATTACCCGTGTTTCATTCATTTTGATGCATAAAGCCTCAGCCGCTTTGCGTTCATGTTGCTGGTTGCACCTATGTGTATTACCTTGGCGAGTTGGATTCGGGTGCATGACTACTTCCTTGGTGATCCTTGAAAACGTTATGCTGGCTATTCTTGCACCAATTGCTTTTGTGTTCTTTGATTCTGGATTCTAGGTGTCTTTTGGTTTCCCCTATATACATCTTGTCACATTTGCATTTAATTTGGTATACTACGTTGTCTGCAGCCTGTTTTCATATTTTGCATTTTGGTCTGCTGCCTCAAAAGGTGCCATAGTTTTGGTCCTGTAGTTAGGATTATCCTAATATAGCCTGGGCGAACAGTGTTTTTTTTGTACCATGAGGGTTTTGTCATAGAAGTATGGTGTTTTGACATTAATGCATCTTTGTTCATCGTTTCCTAATTGGATTGCTGATTCCTCCTTGTGCAAGACCTTGTTTGTTGTTTTATTTATTAGGGACATCAGGTAGCCATATGATTTGTATTTCTTTGATGAGGTACCTTATTTCATTGTCCAGTAAGTGGGCGTTGCTGCTTACTTTTTGGCTCTGTGGGTCTTGCTTCGTAGTGAAGATAGTTTATAAGACATTGGTGCACACAAAACAAACGACATGATATAGTTGGTGTTGCATGGTTTGCGGTAGACTGAGATTAATAGGGTACCATTGATCATAGCCATCATCACCCAATAGCATACCACGTCTTACATTTATGTCTAAGAAAGGCAAACATTCATCTTGTTCTTCCTCCCATGTAACTTTTAATGAGTCGCATTTCTGATTTAGGTAGTTGACAAAATGTTCCCATTGATTGTCCTCGTCCGTGATCACCATAAAAGAATCGTCCACATATCTGTAGTAGCAGTGTATTATATATATTGTGTTATATAGCTTATATATATATATATGTATGTTACTGGAAATGCTGGGAACGGGCAAATTCTCAACGGATTGGGACAAACTTTTTTTTTCCTGAAAGGTAATGCTATTTTAGGAAGATCTGGAGGGGTAGACCCTGAATTTGAGCATTTGAACAAACATTACTTTTTTGGGTAGAAAGTTTGAAAAATGGGGTATGCTGTAAAATGCTAAATTCTCAACAAATTTGGACAAACTTTTTTTTCCTGAAAGGTAATAATATTTTAGGAAGATCTGGATGGGTGGAACTGGTACCAGAGCATTTGAAACATTACTTTTTTGGGTAGAAAGGTTGAAAAATGGGGTATGATGTAAAATGCTCAATTCACAACGGATTTGGACAAACTTTTTTTTGCTGAAAGGTAATAACATTTTAGGAAGATCTGGAAGGGTGGAACTGGTCCCGGAGCATTTGAAACATTACTTTTTTGGGTAGAAAGGTTGAAAAATGGGGTATGCCTAAATGCTCAATTCTCAACAAATTTGGACAAACTTTTTTTCCTGAAAGGAAATAATATTTTAGGAAGATCTGGAGGGGTGGAACTGATCCCGAAGAATTTAAAACATTACTTTTCTGGGTAGAAAGTTGGAAAATTGCAATATGCGATTTTTGATGTAGTACCTGAAGTCTTGAGAAATGCACAGAAGAGTTGATTTTTTTGTTCACTAGTCTTATATTTCGATTCTAAATCTGTGCTTACTTTTGAAATTGGTTGAGAAACCACAGACTTGATTTTTGAGTTACAAGGTATCATATAAAGGATGCGCTCCGCGGTCACCTATTGCGCTTTGCGCCATATACTTGTTTAAAAATGGTATTTAATGTTAAATATGAATAAGTATATGGCGCAGAGCGCATTAGGTGACCACGGAGCTTCACAGCCCACAACTTCCCAGACAACTTAGCAGCTCTGCTCAATGCTCTTAATTTACTCTGCTCCAATGCTCTTAATTTGCTCTGCTTCAAATGCTCTTAATTTACATGTTTAATGCTCATTTTTAATTTTTTAATAAATGTAATGTGCCAAATGCTCCGGGACCGATTCCGCCCATCGATATCTTTCTAAAATGTTATTACCTTTCAGCAAAAAAAATTTGTCCAACTCCGTTGAGAATTCGCCAATTCTCAACATACCCCATTTTTCAACCTTTCTACCCAAAAAAGTAATGTTTCAAATGCTCCGAGACTGGTTCCCCCCATCCAGATCTTTCTAAAATGTTATTACCTTTCAGCAAAAAGGAACTGCGATGTTGCTGGTGAAGATTGGATATTGAAAATAGACTCAAAGTCAATCTTCAATTCCTTGCCGCATAGTTGCAGATGTCGCCGTATCAAAGTTCATGAGGCCGGCTCTGGCTGAGTGAAGTTCTGTTGCTGCAGGTGATTCTGTCTAGCAGCAAAGCCAAAGGCTGTCATTGCAGGCTGGTCTTGATTCGCTGTCCTGTCGCGGTAGATCGGTGACTGGAGCCGTTGACTCGAATGCTGTTGTTAGAAGGTGGCGAGATCAAAGGCTGGAGTTGTAGAATGGGCACTGTAGGCGGAAGTTGGGCTGGGCATTGTAGGTGGCTTTGTAGAGGTGGTTGGTCATAGGGTACAGCTTAGAAACCTAGCTCTCTGTTCTACCAAACGCTGTGGAACATTGCAGCAGGAATGTAGCGAGGATCTCTTTAGTCGTGCGCCGAGCAGGGAAAAGGGAGGGCAACAGGAGCGGGTTTATCGACAGAATGCACTGAGCTCTCTTCCGCCCGCCTCATCAACTCAAGGTCGACAAAACCAACTTGGGAAACGCCACAATTAGTAACGTTAGCACTGTACAATGTATCACCAACATAAAGTGAAACAAATTCCCAGTTTTGGTTTGTACACAACCAATTTCCGTTAAAGAATGAAATATATGTACAACGTGGTTTATTTTCCATCACCAGGACTCGAGCACATTTGGAATGCAAACAGTCCTTTAACCAAGCATGTATGTGAGCACTTTCCCAGGCCCAGTACTGCTTCATAAATTCTCCGCTGCCAAAGGTTTAAAATCCAATTTTAGAATAGAGATTCTTTTTTTGACATTTCAATATCATTGACTCTGGCTTAGCATCGCTAATTCATATTTGACGACAATAATTAAATTCATTTTTTGTCACATTTGCTATTTCTTTAGCAGAGCAACTTATGTCTTATGTCTTGTATTATAATACCGTTCTGATGCAGCATTATTAATTCATAGGCCATCATGTAACTTATATGCCTTATAATTAGGACATAGGACTGGCTCATCGTTGTTTTTACACATTTTGCTGGTTAATTCAGCACCAAGTTTTCCAATAATATTTAATAACGCTAACAGCTTTGGAGTATGATTCATGCTATGTTTAAATAACAATAAAAAAAGGAAAAAAGCCTATAGCGGGCTATTCGTGGTCGGAGAATCCATTCTGCCCACAAAATCCACTACGTGAGAGCAGTCTTTGCACTCCGTTCTGCTCACAACATGCACTACGTGAGAACAATATTTGCACTTCATTCTGCTCACAATATGCACTACGTGAGAGCAGTATTTGCACTCCGTTCTGCCCACAACATCCAGTACATGAGAGCCGTCTTTGCACACCGTTCTGCCCACAGCATGCACTTCGTAAGAGCAGTCTTTGCACTCCGTTCTGCTCACAGCATGCACTACGTGAGAGCAGTCTTTGCACCCCGTTCTGCTCACAACATGCACTACGTGAGTGCAGTAGTTGCACTCCATTCTGCCCACAACATGCACTACGTGAGAACAGTATTTGCACTCCGTTGTGCCCACAACATGCACTACGTGAGAGCAGCCTTTGCACTCCATTCTGCCCACAACATGCAACGTGGTGGGTTGTGGGCATAGTTTACTGCAAAGACTACTCTACTACTCGACTGTAAATAGTGTTCTCACTTAGTTCATGTTGTGGGCAGAGCCGACTTCAAATACTGCTCTTATGTAATTCAGGTTTTGGGCAGAGTTTACTGCAAAGACAGCTCTCACGTAGTGCATACTGTCGGCAGAGCCAAGTGCAAAGACTGCTCTCACGTAGTTCAGGTTGTGGGCAGAGCCTACTGAAAAGACTGCTCTAACGTAGTGCATTACCAATCCACAGATCACTATATTCTAAACTGCATATTCGCTCATAGGAAACATTGCAGAACAGAGTGCGAACAATGCTCTCACGTAGTGCATGTTGTGGGCAGAACGGAGTAGAAAGACTGCTATCATGTACTGCATCTTGTTGGCAGATCGGAGTGCAAAGACTGCGATCACACTACAAGATACGAACAGAGAACAGAGAATATTTGTATACCATGCGACGTATACATGGTATACGTGTTGCAGGTTCAGCGTCCCACTCAGCATGTCCCAGATTCTCGCCGCTGCTCTCTTGCCTGCCAAAGCTCTCCATAGCTTGGCCCTGGGCACGGTGACCTTGGTAGTGCCATTCTGGGCGATGATGTGATTCTTGCCAATGAGGAACTGGATGGTGCTGGACTGCTTGAGGTGGAGGGTGTAGTCGTATGCTTCGTCACATGGCGCCGATGGCGTCGATGGCGCCGATCTTAGGTGATGGCGCCGATCTTCTCCAGGTCCTCCAACAGCTTCTTGAACTCATTGGCCCGGTCTCCGTCAATCTTATCACTCCACTTGAGCAGCAGCAGCATGTGCCAGCAAAAAAAGAGCTTGAATTGCAGGAGAATAGGTGTGAAAAGACTGTAGACGTCGTAGGCTCTGGTGACGGCGCTGAGGATGTCCCACTTGGTGAGCACTGCCTTGTCCTCCAGGTCCTGGATCTCCGGGGGGGGGCGTGGGGGGTGTCGCGCCGGGGGGGGGAGTGCTGGGGGGGGGCGGGCTGCCGGGGGGGGGGGGGGGGGGAGGTGTGGGGCGCGCGCGCGCCCCTGACCTCCGCCTCCTGGAAGACGCTTGTGAGGCACATGACTCTCGTCTGGAGCGCAGCCATAACAAGGCTGCGCTTGTGCCCTGCTTCTCTGCCTGAGATCACTCTCTACTCTTGCTTCCTCTTGGTAAACCTGCTGCTCCCGGCCCATGTAACCGCACCACAGACCTTACAATGGTTTCGTTTCACTAGGCCTAGCCCTCTCCCTTGCACAGCGGCATCCAGGATAGGGTAGTGAGAGCCCCTCGCAACCTGGCTCTGCCGTGGGGATTGCGGTTAGTCCTGGGAGCTCCGAGCCAATTGAAGCTCACTCTCGCCTCCTGGCCCCCCTCATTCCGTCCCTTCCTCCCTTCTCTCCACTCCCTTCCCTCTTTCCTCGCCTCTCCTTCTGGCTGTACGCCGAAGCGAGCTGAAGTCCGCAAAGACTGAAATGACCAAAAATGATGATCCTCAGGGCCATACACCCGTCCAATATCACCTCATGGGGCTGAAAGCCTATGAGGGTGATGGAAATGCCACACAATGGCTGACCCGGTTCGCAGAAATTGCACGCGCAAAAGGCCAGAAAGCAGACACCTGGCACACACTCATTGTCCCCTACTTAGAGGGACCTGCGTTGGACGCCTACAGAGGCTTACCAGATACCGATCAGGGAAAGAAGAGCTATGACATAATAAGGGATACCTTAGTGACAACTTTCGATAGCTCCCCGGAAGTCAATAGACTGTCAGTCTGCGAAGGCATCGTCCAGCAGCCTGGGGAGAAAGTCATGCCCTTCCTGGCCAGACTTCGAAAAGTTGTCGAACAGCGTTTCCCAGTCACTACTACTTTCCATGTAGGAACGCAAGAGGTGCTGCTAAGGCAATTCTTTCTGGGAGGAATCCGTCATGAACTGCGGTTTGCGCTGCTGAACAAAGGGCCTGCCCCCGCCACTACGGCCGCTTGTGCGGTGGACGCAAAAAGAAGCGAGGATCTTTTCGGTACCCAGCAATCGGTCAATCAGCTCAGTTTTGTTTTCGGTCAGCAAGAATTGAATGCTAGACCAGAAGAAGGAGCAGAAGCCTGTGCAATGGAGCAAGGCCGAGGCCGAGGAAGAGGCCGTTGGGCCCAAAGAGGCCGGGGGCAAGGCAAGCCGGCGTCTGGAACCATGACTCCCCAGAAATCCCGCACAATCACCCCTACAGCTGAGGCTAAAATCTGCTTCTGGTGTCATAGAAAAGGCCAGTTGCCAACGAATTGCTGGGCTCTAAAAGATTTCGTGACAATGGTGAAGGGCGAAACTGATGAACCTTGCTTGGAATATGTGCCGAAAGTGATTTCATTCACACCCCGCTTTCAAGAGCGAACGCAAATCGCTAGGGGCAGCACAAGCTCAGGTCGGCGCCTGATGACCAGAGGACAGCAGTCAAGCAGGGGTCAGCGGCCTCAAACCTCCCAACCAAGGGGAGGGGGGAATAGAGTGAGATTCCAGCGCCAGGTAAGCTACCTAATGGAAGCAGAGCCTGAGCCCGAAGAGGAGTTGGAGGAAGAAGCAGTCGGTGAAGCGATCAACCCATGGGACTGCCATGAGGATGAGGAGGATGAAGTGGAGGAGTTCCTGGAGGAGGTAGATGAATGAGGTCTAGACGCTATGAGTAGCGCACACATGCTAGCCGGCAAAGTAAGCTCTCTGTGTGCGCGTTGACATGAGGGGGGATGTTTGCGGTTCCAGAAGAGTTGAGAGAGAGGAAGAGAGTCACCAGTAATTAAATAATATAGATGCATCAAAAGAATCTGAAATACAGCTAGAGCGCAAGAAAATGCCTCGACAAAAATTTGTGCAAAGTTCGCAGTCTAAACAACGAATTTTCAAACGTTTTCGCAAAACTATACGCAGTCATAAATGTGCTGCAAAAGAAAAATTTTCAAACATTTATTTTTTAAACCAAAATTAAAGTTACTCAAACAAAAACTCGTTATGGGTTCAATGCTAGAAAAGCATGAAATAAGATGGCATATTATCTTGCGTGGGAAACTTTCAAGCCCATTTTTTACCTTCGCATGCCGTTATCGAAAAGAATAGCTGGGTAAAGTAACTTGACAACTTAAGATGCGCGGCAGGAAAAGCCGCCGCAACCCATACCCCTCAAATATAAGTCTTACAAATCCTACCACTAGCCATCTCATTGATGTTTCACGAAACAATTTTAATAAAACCAACTGGCGCCAGTTATAATATCAGTTCTAAAACCCAGTCAGAAAGTGATCGAAAAGCCAAAATAACGCGAAGTTATAATCGTCATCATTTCATTTCACTACTTCAGAATTTTTCAAAGAAAGTTAACTTGAGCAGAATAAAGCTGTTTTTGCAGAAAATGTCATGTATGATGTTTCATGCATGCAACAACTAAACTGGCAGGTGCGTTGCAAGCAATGTAAGCCATGAATTTTTGTCAATAACAAATTTTCTCCAAAAGATAGTTAAATACGGAAATAAAATATTGTATTCCCGCTTAGCTATCGCTAATGTGTAACCCAAACACTCAAGAACAGTTAGAAAAATGAGGAAGACTAAACAGTCAGTTTCTCAGGGAAGATCAAACGCCGACATGTTGTGTCTAGTAAGCTCATTAGCAAGGCTCATAAAAGGAGCGCTGATGATCAGTATTCACATCCACGCTCCCTGCTTCACTGGGGGACGCAAACGCCATTGTAGTGCCAGGATTGGTCGCAGTCTAGAGCCGGCCAACCCTGCGCTAACAACTGTTTGCGTCCCCTCTCCCTTCAACTCCATCTAAAGCTCATACTATGGCACATCCCGCCCCTTTGCCCCCCATGCAACCCGCCCAGGCCTTGTGGCCTGAGGCAGCCCCAGTCCTTCCCTTCACAGCGACCCTGCCCCGACTGGAGGAGACTTTCAACTACCACATCCTCGATGCCCGCCGCCCAGCAACAGCTCAAGGTTAGCGGCAAAATGAGGCAGCCAGGAAGGGCGCTGAAAGCAAATTTCAGACCTGGAGTTCCCGCCGGAGATGGACGGGGACGACGCCCAGAGAGCGGGCATGCGCCTGCTCTCCCACGGCCTCATCTGCGGCCAGTACTTCGAGCTGGTGTCCGGCAAGGCCATCGGCTGGAACACAGCCATGACCCTTCACCACAACGACGAGGTCCGCCTTCAAGCCCTCAAGGTGTCACAGTCACTCATTTTTAGACCCTAACTATCCCTGGGTGAAGTTAAAGAGGCCTGTCAGCAGGCCAACCTAAATCCATTGTCCGAGGAAGAAGAAGCAGGCCTCATGAAGCACTTGCGCTGCGAGAAGGCCTGCGCCAAGCGGCTGGCCTGGCACATCCAACGCCTGATGACCGGCAACCAGCTCTGGTGCCCCAACAACGCCCAGCCCATCGACTTCCACGGCTCATCACTCCGCTGGCTCCTCTCAAACGTCGAGCGCACGGGCCCCAACGGACCAGTTGTTCCAGCCCTCCTTTCCCTCCTCTGAACTGATAAAGGAAGGGTTTGCAGTTGAAACAGGCCCCAAGGCAGGCGGCGGCAACGATCGACCGCTGGGGGTTCAACCCCTACGACATGGTGGACGAGAACGGGTTCACCAACTGCTTCGTGAAGCCCGTCCTCATCACCGCCGAGGCCATTGGATGCACCATCATCCAGGCCAACTTCCACCTAAAGCACAATCACGTCCAGTTCTACCAGACCCAGTCCCGGGTCACGAACTTGGAGACGGGGGAGGAGGCCAAGCTGTACTACGGCAACCTCGACACCAAGATCGCCGCCCACCGCCTTCTCTCCGCCATGGAGGCCGTCTATCTCACCCCCAAGGTTACCTTTTGAGTGAAAAGAAAGGATGGAAATAAATGGCAAATGGTGAGCAGGTCCTGCGCCGCATGCCACCGCTGCCAGTGGTAGTGGAAGGGCAGCAGGAAGATCAGCAGGGCCAGCAAGGCCCGCTCAACTCAATGCCGCTGCCCCAAGATCCAAACCAGGTTAAATTGATCAATTTTATATTTTGGCACAAGTTGAACATAAATAAATTTTGCAGCCAAGCGGAAGCGGCGGCATGCCAAAACTGCACCGCCGTCCTACGCCTAATCGCACAGTGATAACTAATCCAAACATGGCCCCCAATGATACGCCAAATGCAACGCCCTAAGCGCCCTAACCTTCAACTTTTAAATTTTTATTTCCTAATTCTAATTTAAACTTAAACCGAATTTATTTACCAGCCAGCAAAGAAAGAAACAAATTTGAATTGCGAATCTAAGCAAAGAAAAAATCAAACGAATGGAAATGAAAATTATCTAACAACGCATATCTGAGCGTCCAAAAGGATGTGCTGCACAGCAAAGGTCAAGCTTCGGTTTCTCTGGTACGCATTCACAGCGCAAGCAAGCTGTCCAGCAAACGATTACACAGCTCGCACATTTTGAAATTTAACTTTCATTCTTCACTATCATTTATTTCGTTTCAGATAAGAAAATATGAACACTAGCAAAAGTTCGGAAGAGAAGCGATTGTTCAACTTCTGGAGTCCGCCACAGAGCCTAGAAAAGGTTGGGAGCTAAAAAGGCTTCTCATAGTTTGGCTCCGAAGAATGGAAAAGGCGAAATTTTTAGGTTCAGAACGGCCAAAAGGAGGTGCTGCCTTCGACCAATGCATGCACTGAGGGCCAGGAAGGCCAGGACTCCGACTCAGATATCGAGTTCCTCGGAGATGTACCCGCGTTTTTCCTCTAAATAATGAAATGCATCATCGCTTTATATTCCAGACCATTTCAAGAGGCCCATTCAGTTTCTCGGAGAAGCCAGATGCGAAGAAAGACTTCTCAACGCTGTGACCCTCTCTGTGCAGTCTGCTTATGTTTCACAGGATGGGTTTGAGGAAAGAATAACGAGAAAACATCAATAGTTGCCTACTCCAGCGCGGATGTTTAAAAACAATCAATTATTGTACCAGTTTCGGTAAAAAACTCAGACGCTGGCAAGCGAGATGAAAGATGTTTCAGCGAGAGCGTAAAATCACCAGCTTGTCCCAAAAGCAACAATTCTTTACCGCCATAAGGACGCAGTAACAAAAAAGAAACGCTTCGCTCAAAAAATTATGAATTTGTCTTTGCTCATCACAAAAGTTATTTGTGTGAAATTAGTTACCCATTTCTTTTTCGCATTTTAAAGCTCATTAAACAAAAAGATGAAGCAATTTAATACCACACATTTAGTGAAAAGCCATTTTATTTTGTTTCGCATAAAATATAAATTGTTATTTTATCTCATCGTCTCATCGTAACAAGATAAATGGTCGGTTATGGTTAGTCTATAACAACGTCTAGACATAAGGCCAAGAATAGCCTCAGGTGGCTATAAAGGCTTTGCCAGCCGACAAAAGAATCATTCAATCTCAAGAGATGCTCTCGGCCATCCGCCTACTACTTCAGCTGCCATCACCATCCAGCTCCATCCAAGGCTTGTTACCATTTCCGCAGCCCTTGAGAGACTTACGAAATAAGATGTTGCAAAAATTAATCATATCCAAACTTCATTTTGAAAATTTTCACTGAGTTAGAGCTATCATGAATGATCATATGCTTTTATAAAGTTTACAACGTTGCCTTAAACGAATAGGAATAATATCAGCCAAAACCTAAGCGTACAATTGTAAACAATTTCTTTTATGGATAATGGATGAGTTGGCATGAATGGCAATCCCCCAAACCCCTTTTCTGATGTTTCACTAAACAAAGAAAATTGAGATTGGCTTCCCTTCTACAATCCACCCCGTTCAAAGCATTCTAAAATATCCTAATTCATACTCATTCTTAGATGAGCGAGTTTGACCCACTTCATGTGGTGGAGCCCAAGGAGCCAGAGGCTGTCCCGCCAGCGGAGGAGGCAGAGGCCACCATGGTCTGTGGTCACGAGCCGGAAGGAGACGAGCAGGGCCTGGTGCTCAGCCTGCACCCGCTGCACTGCAAGACGCCGCCCCCAAGGGGGATCAAGACCGAGTAAAACAACTGGCCCGAGCTGAAGAGGGACCTCGACCTCTACAACGACTCCATCTACCTCCTCTACCTCCGGTTGTTCCCTGTCCAAATGCGAACAAGGTATTGAGGATTCATTTCAGGGTGATGAAGAAAAACAACGCCTTCCAGAGCGATTGGACAAAGAAACCCTCCGCCAGCAACCCGGTGCACTTCAACGGCTTTCTCAACTACCTCCACGAACTCCAAGGTAGACCTAAAACCTTGCTAAATGATGGGGCAGTTTCCCGATGTTTCATTCACACAATGTCAGCCCTTGTCCAGCCTAGCAGCTAGACAAGCTTGGTAGTTTACGTGCTTTGTGGTATTGCGAGCCCTGGTTGTGGAAATGTGACAATCAACCAGGCTCCCAATGCCACAGCTTGTGCCTAACCAAAAGTCCTTGTCCTATTTTTCAACAAAGGTAAGTGGTAATAAAATAAATTAAATATGGTTACATAAACAAGAGTGTTAGTAGATTACAAGCTTTATGATAGTGCGAGCCCTGGTTGTAGAATTTTAAAATCATCCAGGCTCCTGCTAGCATAGCTTGTGGCTACAAAATAACTCCACACCGGCACAAAAAAATATATCAAGAAGCACGCATTGATAGAATACAAGCTTTGTGGTAGTGCGAGCCTTGGTTGTAGAAAGATAAAAATCAACCAAGCTCCTACTGCCACAGCTTGTGTCTAATCAAAACTCACCATTCCTCGAAAGAGGCGCAAAGTAGGTTATTGATTTTCCGCTGTTGAATTATTGAAAGTGAAATGTAAACACATTTCCGTCATCTTTGTCAGGATGGCAGGCGGAAGGGCTGGGATCGGAGATGATCCGCATGAAGCCCATGCTGGACTGGCTCAGCCATTGCTGCCAGGCCGTGGAAGAGCAGTGGGAGGACAGTCACCTCCCCGTCATCAAGAAGCCCTTCATCAACAAACGGACGGGGTGCCTGAAGACGCCAGTCATGGTGGGGTTGGCCACTTATCATCCTTTGTGACCCCATACGAACTAAACAAAGGCATAATTATCACCGCGGAGCGGCCCGAAGGGCCGCTCCGCGGTCTATAGAACTTACCGAATTTTTGTCCTGATATAGGTATATATATATATATCTGGAAATGCTGTCCACGGGCGGAATTCTCAACGGATTGGGACAAACTTTTTTTTTGCTAAAAGGTAATGCAATTTTAAAAAGATCTGGAGGGGTGGAACCGGTTTCCTAGCATTGAAACATTACTTTTTTGGGTAAAAAGGTTTAAACATTGCAATATACAGTTTTTGCGCTGTAGCACCTATAATCTTGAGAATTGCACAGACAACTTGATTTTTTTAGTTCAAAAGTCCTATAATAACAATTCCAAATCTGTGCTTACTTTTGAAAATGGTTGAGAATCCACAGACTTTCCCTCTTGAGTGACAACCTTTCGTGCATGACAATAATATCAATAATTAGTAGCAGCTGAAAAATGGCTCACAAATTGAACAAAACACTTGAGTTTTTTTGTTCATAAGTCGTATATAAATGATGGCTCCAAATCTGTGCTTACTTTTGAAAAATGGTTGAAAAACCACAGACTTGCCCTCTTGAGTGACTAACTTTCATGCATGACAATAGCATCAATAATTAGTAGCAGCTGAATGCGATAATTGAACAAAACACTTGAGTTTTTTGTTCACAAGTAATATATCACGACTCCTAATCTGTGCTTACTTTTGAAAATGGTGGAGAAACCACAGACTTGCCCTCTTGAGTGACTAACTTTCATGCATGACAATAGCATCAATAATTAGTAGCAGCTGAACAGCTGATAATTGAACAAAACAATTGAGTTTTTTTGTTCACAAGTAATATATAACGACTCCAAATCTGTGCTTACTTTCTGAAATGGTGGAGAAACCACAGAACTAAGCGCTCCGCGGTCACCTATTGCGCTTTGCGCCATATACTTGT
>JASANA010001564.1:0-14859 GCA_030248095.1 Ptycholaimellus sp. GST1_10 | reverse complement strand
CTCAGAATTGCACAGAGGACTTGAGTTTTTTGTTCACAAGTCATATATAGCGATTCCAAATCTGTGCTTACTTTCGAAAATGGTTGAGAAACCACAGACTTACCTTGAGTGACAAACTTTCACGCATGGCAATGGCATCAATAATCAGTAACAGCTGAACGGCTCAGAATTGAACAGAAGACTTGAGTTTTTTTGTTCACAAGTCATATATAGCGATTCCAAATCTGTGCTTACTTTTGAAAATGGGTGAGAAACCATAGACTTGCCTTTTGGAGTGGCGAAATTTCATGCATTCATATTGTAAGGTGGAAGGTGGTGTGCTCCGCGGTCACCTATTGCGCTTTGTGCCATATACGTGTTACATTCTTAATTTGTATGCTTTCGAAAAATTTTCAGGGAATGACTGCGAGACGCAATTAATGAAGAACATAAAAGTGCTGGAAATAAAAATAAATGGTCAGCTACATATTGTTCTAAACGCAAGGCCTATAAAAGTAAGCTCAAACATAAAGTTTTTGCGGAAAGAAAAAACATTTCTCGAAAGAATACTTTGCGCAGAGGAGTCGATACAAAGATAGATTAAGCCGTAAAGAAAGCGAATCAAGAATCAAGAAAATAAAGCATTCACTTTTTGTTCTTTGGCTTTGCTGGGGGCAAACCAGCCTGGGCCAAGGGGATGGGCGCGGGCGCAGGCGCTGGGGGAAGGGGGGGTTTTGAATAGGTTGGATAGGATAGCGGGGAGGGCGGGTGCATTTGGTGGAAGGGCGGGGAGGTGGATGGGCGGGCGGAAGAGAAGCTGCTGGGCGCCGCGGAACCCAGGGCCTGGGCCCCAGCCGTACACACTGCCCGCTGCCGAACCCACCTCAGATTACGTATTCTCCCTTTCTCAGTCTAAGCCAGGCGACTTAGTCAACCGCTTGTGCTGCGGCTGCGATGGAGTTGAGGCCAAGGTTTCCATACAGCGACAACTCCGCTGCCTTGGATTGCTGCAGCGCTACTTTCTCCTCCTTCTCTGCCTCCAGGCGAAGCTTAAGCTCTCCCACCTCCGCCTCAAGCAAAAAGTGCATTTTTGCCACCCTTCTCTTTCATTTCAACCTCCAAACGACGAATGGTGTGGGACTGATCCTGGCAAAGCTTCCCCTGTTCCGCGTATTTCTCGTAGAGGAGCTCTTGACTCTGCTACAGGGTGTTGTTCAATTTTCGCATGTCCTGAATTTGGCCTCAAAACATTCGCTACTTTTCTTATGAATCGTATTTTTTGAAATGAAGAAGTATATGGCTCAGAGCGCAATAGGTGACCGCGGAGCTCTCAGCATACCCCATTTTTCAACCTTTCTACCCAAAAAAGTAATGTTCCAACCATCCAGATGTTCCTAAAATTTTATTACCTTTCAGGAAAAAAAAGTTCGTCAAAATCGGTTGAGAATTGAGCCTTTTACAGCATACCCAAATTTTCAACCTTTCTACTCAAAAAAGTAATGTTTCAAATGCCCGGGACTTGTTCCACCCCTCCAGATCTTCCTAAAAATTTTATTACCTTTCAGGAAAAAAGTTTGTCAAAATCCGTTGAGAATTGAGCCTTTTACAGCATACCCAAATTTTCAACCTTTCTACTCAAAAAAGTAATGTTTCAAGAGCCCGGGACTTGTTCCACCCCTCCAGATCTTCCTAAACATTTATTACCTTTCAGGAAAAAAAAAGTTTGTCAAAATCCGTTGAGAATTCGCCATTTCAGCATACCCCATGTTTGAGCATTTCTACCAAAAAGTAATGTTACAAATGCTTCGGGACCAGTTCCACCCATCCAGATCTTCCTAAAATTTTATTACCTTTCAGGGAAAAAAAGTTTGTCAAAATCCAATAAGAATTGAGCCTTGTACGGGCATACCCAAATTTTCAACCTTTTCTAACCCAAAAAAGTAATGTTTCAAATGCTCGGAAACCGGTTCCACCCCCTCCAAATCTTCCTAAAATAGCATTACCTTTCAGGAAAAAAAAAGTTTGTCCGATTGCGGTGAGAATTGCCCGTGGACAGCATTTCAATATATATATTAATATATAAATATATATATATAAATAAATATATATATATATATATATATATATATATATATATATATATATATATATATATATATATATATATATATATATATATATATATATATATATATATTATATATATATATATATATATATATATATATATATATATATATATATATATATCAGGACTAAAAGTTCAGTAACCTCTATAGCCGGGGAGCGGCCCCTTCGGGCCGCTCCGCGGTCAAAAATACCCATCAGGCTTGCTACCAAAGTACTCACATCCGAGTCTGTCGAATTAGCCATGATTTTCTGTTCACCGCTTTTCTGACAAAAATACTGACTATGTGCTGGGCCTTTGCTTTCGCAAGAGTTGCGCAAAAATGTATGAAGTGCGAAAATGCGAAAATTGCGCGTTCCACTGCACTGCACAGCAGTGAAAATATACAAGTATATACCTCAAAATGGCGACTTTGGAAAATGAGCTGGATGAGCTAATTTGCACGGAATCTGAACTGAAAGAAGAAGCGGATGAAAGGGTTTTTGTGGGTGGCTTGGTGTGTGAGGAGCGCGTTGGCTTTTTGGGGATTGTCTTTTTTTTTGGCTGGATGGCTGGTTTGTTTTTTTGAGAGATGATTGAGTGGCTGCTGGCATCGGGGACGAGTGAGGCACATATCTCTTCTGGCATTGCGTTTTCTGTGGTGGCTTGCTGTGCTGCCTGGCGAGCGCGTCTGGCCGCAGCCTCTCTTTAGGAGGATTGAGCCGCCTCTTCCTCTCTTTCTGGCTGCGATCGGCTCGGTTTCGTTTTCTCCCCTTGAGATAAGATTGGTGGCCTGCCCTGCGTTTGGGCGGGGCCTTCCTTGCCTGTTGCCTCCAGCGCCTCTCTACCAGGATTGATCTCTGCCCTGATGGAGCCGCTCTTCCTGCCCGTCTGGCCATCGCTCAGTCCAGGGGTCAGTCTCTCAAGGCTCGAAAGGCCAGCGCTACTCAGGCCTTCCAGCCCAACCTCTCTCACAACCGCTCTGCCAAACATTCCTTCATCCACATTTTTCGCCAGGCCCTTTCCTCCTCCTCTCTGCTCATCATTCACTTTTTTTTTTTTTTGTGTGGTTTTTTTGGGGCCAGTATAAGTGACGGGGCACAGAAGGCCGCAAAAAAAGACCACTTTCTACTTTTGCCAATTTCTCCAGTTCTCGGTAAAAATGTGGACCCTGTAACCGAGGGGCTTCCCATCCTCTTTGTTACAAAATGACTTCAATAATTATAAATAATTCCTTGTTATGACGAAGGGGAGTTTTGGATATCCTTTATACGTGCATGTATATCCAGCTTGTACGCTCGCTCGCGCGGGGGCGGAACCTGGCCAAGACCCATCTGTCGCCACCCTAAATGGAATTTATCGTGTTGCTTGCGGTTTGGTTGTGGGGCTTGTGGCTGTGGCGGCTGGTTGGGGGCGGGGCTGCGTGCTGCTTCTTTCGTGGCCGCCTTTTTTGTCGGCCCTTTTTTTTGGCTGTGCTGGCGCTTGGTTAAAGAATCCCTGCTCACAGTTCTTCCTCTGGCCTCTGATATGCTTTTCTCTTCTTTTACTGCTGTTTCTTTCTTCTGCGAAGTTATTTCGAATAAATCAATGCTTAAAATCAATTATATGACACATTAACACCTACCGCCCATTCTTTCAATGTTTCCTTATTTAATACCATTAGATGAATTAACGTCACAAACAGTATAACGTGTAAGTATATTCGCGTTTTCCCTCTAGGTTGTATGAGTCAATGCATATTTAATGGAAGCTTTCAGTTAGAGGAATTCGTTGGAGCCCATTATGAGTGCAGTAAACATTTTTGACCGCGGAGCGGCCCGAAGGGCTGCTCTGCGGTATATATATATATATTTTGAAAAATGGGGTATGTTGAGAAATGGCAAATTCTCAACGGATTTGGACAAACTTTTTTTTTGCTGGAAGGTAATAACATTTTAAGAATATCTGGAGGGGTGGAACTGGTCCCAAACCATTTAAAACATTACTTTTCTGGGTAGAAAGTTGTAAAATTGCAATATGCAGTTTTTGCACTGTAGTACCTGAAGTCTTGAGAATTGCACAGAAGACTTGATTTTTTTGTTCACTAGTCTTATATGTCGATTATAAATCTGTGCTTATAAATTGGTTGAGAAACCACATTTGATTTTTGAGTTACAAAGTATCATATAAAGAATGCGCTCCGCGGTCACCTATTGCGCTTTGCGCCATATACTTGTTTCATATTCGTTTAAAATTAGAACGCATTTCAATGATTGGCTTTTAAGCTGTAGGCAGCTGCAGAAAGCAAAAATGTTTAATAGACTGCAGAATCAACATCCTCAAATGGAGCCAAAAACAATGGAGCTTTTGATAAACAGAAGAGTTGACATATGTTTGTACAAACCAACAATCATCTGAATGATTCTTACAGCCAAAAGAAGCAATCACAAATTATGCACGTATTCTGGGAACTCTAGAATCCCCATTAGTAAGAATCACCCAAAGACCATTGCCAATGTACTCTAATCCACAGAAGTGGAACAGTTCAGTAACCTCTATAGAACGCGAAGCGGCCCTTTGGGCCGCTCTGCGGTCAACAACAAGGTACTGTTTTTGCGCAATGAATATGCACCCCAAAAGTCCAACTTAAATTTTTCGACTTACCTCAAGTCTCTCTCCCCTAATAGCAGTCCTCATCAAACGTCACCAATTAGAAAATGAGGGGATGCGGCCTGGGGAGAGGGTTTGACCAATTGTGGACACAGGAGGGGGGCAGTATTGGGGTCACAGGGGCAAAGGGAACTTATTGCAAAGGGGATTACGCTCTTTTTTGTAGGGTGTCACTATTATGATCAGAGGCTAATGTTCAGTTTATTTTACCTCTGGAATGAGAAGGGCTATGGTGTGTGACAAGTAGTGGTATAGAAAACTTGCTTCTAAGAGGAAGAGTCCCCGAGTGCCAAGACTGAATAGCTGGAACTTATGACATGACCAAACGTTCAAGATGAAACACAAAAAGAATAATAGGAATATAATATTTTAGCAACAAAAACTAATTGTGCACTTTTTGCAATTAAAATTTATGTGTCAGAAAGCCTTTTGTATCAGTTCACTATGTATCCAACAGGACACAAAACAGAAACATATTCACAATCATCTTCATCCAGTTCTAGTAATGAAAAAGACATGAAAGGGGATGAGCAAATGTTACGCCCAGACAACTGGAAAAAGGAAAAACATCATAGTTCTGCAATTGGATTTGAACTTTTTGAAAATCGACCGACGCCACCTACTGGTAACATTGGTTTTGAAGCACTGGAAAGTTGTTATGACAAGCCATATCCTAGTTTATCTTACAAATTTCAACAAGACAGAGGAAGGAAACAGCAACCATTTTCACATCACAAATCAAAAAAGCAAAAATCCCATTCCAAACATCACTCAACAACATCATCGTCTTCAAGCGAAAATTCATCTTATGGAAAAAACAAACATAAGGTTGCTGCTGGTCATAAGAAGTCAAAAGAACATAAAAAGCCAAAACCCAGAAGTAAAAGCAAAAAACACAAGTCCCATCACGATTCAAGTAGAACAAAACTGCACTATTCTACATGTCAAGGAATCATAGAAGATGTACCAAACTTCAATGCAGAAGCTGATGCGGAATCTATCCGCAAAGCAATGAAATGATGGGGATGTGACCATACGAAAGTTAATCTTATTCTTTGCAGCCGGTGTAACAAACAGCGCCAACAAATCAAAGCTAAATATCGACAAATGTTTGGACGTCACTTACAAAAAGACATAATCAGTGAATTACATGGTCACCACAAGGATGTATGTGTAGCATTACTATTTACACCACCACAATTTGATGCCATAGAGATTCGAAGAGCTGTAAAGGGTGCTGGTACAAATGAAAATATATTAATAGAAATACTTGCTAGTAGGATCAATTCTCAAATCTCAGCTATCAAAGAAGAATATACTAAAATGTTTAAGCGAGATATGGTCAAAGATATTGAGTCTGACACATCTTTTCATTTCAGAAAGCTGCTGCGTTCACTAACACAAGGCTGTCGGGATGAATCCATGATGGTTGATCAAAGCAAAGCTGCTCATGATGCCGAGCAATTATATAAAGCAGGTGAAAAACGATGGGGTACCGATGAGAGTCAATTCAATGCCATTCTTGCTAATCAAAATTTCTCGCAGCTGCAGCAAGTTTTTCATGAATATGCCCGTTTTTCCAAATCAACTATGGAAAAGGTAATAAAAAAGGAATTTTCTGGAGATATTATGAATGGTTTACTTGCTATTGTCAAGATTGCACGCCATCCACCAACATTTTTTGCTGAAAAACTATACTTGACCATGAAAGGGATGGGTACTGCAGACAAAGATTTAATACGTCTTATTATCAGTAGGAGTGAAGTTGACATGGTACAGATAAAAGAAGCCTTTCAAGCTCGTTTTGGGAAAACACTACAATCCTGGATTAAAGGGGACACATCTGGTTCATATCAAGATTCGCTAATTCTTCTTGTCAATGGAAATATTTCACAGAACAAATGAATACAGTATTTTAATTGCTTAACCAATCTGCCCATTTTGTTACATTCCTGTAAGACTATATAGCATACTTATGAAATATTTTTAAATTGCTCTTTTAATTTATATTGATCAATAAATTTATGTATTTATTAAAAAAGCATAGGGTGAAAACATATTGTAACTAATTATGAGCCCTTTTATACATAACTTTTTTGAACTGTCCCAAAAGACTGTAACCAATAATTCCTCTCCAGTTTCTCAACCAATTGTGCTCATTTTCAGGGAGTGTTTGAAAAGTTATCGGAAATAATATGTACTTGAGTTATAACCCAGAAACCTACTGTCAGGGGCGGCTTCACATCATGTGGAGATTTGTTGGATATTTGAAGGCACACGTTTAGTAACATTATATGGATTATCAGCCACAATTGAGGATTACCCAAATCGAGTAAACTGACATCCATACTTATGGAACGCCTCTTTATAAATGTGAGTTTATTGAATTCACACTATTTTGATCAAAAATTTTCAGTTTCATCATTGCAAATTGATTAAGTTTGAATGCAAAAAATAGAAAATGTTTCTTAAATTATACAGATCTTCCTTGTGGGAATCTACTCGCTATTAATTACAAAAATAGTAAGTTGACAGGCTTTGAAATAACAAGCATTTAAACATAAACCGGATTTCGGTTCTTGTCCATCAAATCGAATGAGGTATTTTGTACTTCTTGTATAGTGAGTGTATGATAAGATAAACCAATAAGCCGCATATTAATTTGAGAGTAGTTTCTTGTAAATGTTTTCTGTGACTGTCAGTTCTTCCCGCGTGTTATCAACTGGGTCTATTTGATATACAATTTCACCATTTGCTGAATGATCACTAGCATTAAGGTTATATAAGGTATAAGGTTGCCTGGTTCGGGGATATTTTGCAACTGGTCCTCAGCAGCCTTGGGAGTTGCTTCATTCTGGCTCTTTCGTTGATAACTAAATTGAGCATTAAATGATACCAATGCCACTAGAACAAGTCCACTGCTATACCAAGACCAACAGATGTCCAGTTATGACCCTCTCTAACATTTGAGCCTAGCTCATCCAGTTCAAGAGCACTTCCGGCAAGACTACCATTACCATCTGCCCCTCTGTTAACAAGTGGGGATCAATAGTTTTATTCGTTTTCTAAAATTCTTTGTTCCCAACAAATAATTCCTTTTGTTTTCTAATGCAGCGCTTTATCATGACTTGTCCTAAATTACTCAATTTGACAAAAATATAGACAGGAAAATTTTGACAGTCTGTATCACTGTCTGTATCTGTCTGTAGTCTGAGAATCTGTATCACTGAAATTATAGTGAGTCTTACTTCTGCGTGAAAATCCTAATTTCCTGATCCAAAGCATTGTCTTTAATAATATGATACTCATTTAAAACCTTATTTTGAATACAGTCTGAAATTAAAAATGTCTCATTCTTATAATGTTGTTAAAATTTGAGTGCATACCAGCAATGAAGAAGAGCAATATGATGAATTTGAGGCGGGGAGCTCTGGACAGTGCAAGGATGATAAGAGGGAAGAGGGGCTCGCCTGAACTTTCTATTCTTACCATTCCTGGGCTAACTACCTAGCTATACCAGCAATGAAGTAAAGAAGTAAGCGGGATGCAGTTTTCAGTGCAAGGAAGGGATGAGGGAGGGCACGCTTCGCGGTCCTTGCATTTTTTTATTGACTGGACAGTTGTCACCTTTGAATTTCCCGTTTTTCACTTTGAAATCCGATGGTTGTGCATTTGGCGGTCACAATGCACTTTGCGCCATTATACTTGTTCCATTTTGTCTTTACTAGTCAATAAAGCTACGCAATTTTTCAGTATGATATCAAAACATAAAAATAATTTGTGAAAGACATTCATCAGAAATCAACAATCACTAGCATTTGAGACAACCATTTAACAGAATAAATAAAAAGAAACCTTTGATACAAGATGTGGACATGGCTTTTTGGTAACCGGTCAGGAAGTGAAAGTGGAGGAGAACCCAAGAAAATGCCAGATTCGAAGGTCAAGGAAGGGGGCAACAAAGTAGAAGACATGAAAAAAGGAAAAACTGCTGCAGCACGAGATCCTCAATACATGACACTTACTGGCCTTAATGATGATGCTATACTTGGTCCCACAGATTCCCAAAAGTAATATTATTAGCCCTTGTATCTTCATAAGTTTATTACATTTTTATATGTTGTTGCTTTTTACTACTTTGCTTGGCAATAAAGTTAAATAATGGGTTGTACTTATCTATACTTGCTACTTCTCAAAACGAGTTCAATCATAAAATGCCGGATTTGGGCTTGCGCGAGCGGAGCGTTAGCGGAGCGGTAGCGCCAAGCCCCTCTTATCGAGCAACAGAACCAATTGCAGGTTTCCCAAAGTTTGACAGGCTGTAGCTCATCACACAGACGTCGGAGAACACTGCAAATAGGCTCAATCGACGCGCCATAGTCAAATTGTGGGGGGTCCTCTTTGGAAAAAAGATTTCATTTCAAAAAAGATGTCCGGTGTCCGGGCGCACACCGACCGTCCGTCCGTCCGTCCGTCCGTCCAGCAAGTGTTGCAGACACTTGGGCAACATCTGGAGCTTAGATCTCAACGGTTCTAGGGTAAATCGATGCCGCTGAGTGTCATGGCACCTCTAGTTTATGCATTTTCCGCGTTTTTTTGGTCGAAACATCAACTTTTTGAGTAAGAATCCACTTTTTTTATTGTTTTTCTGGTGTTTTTGAAATTGCAGGCACTTGGGCAACCTTTGGGGTGTAGATCTCAACGGTTCTAGGGTAAATCGATGCTGCCGAGTGTCATAGCACCTCTAGTTTGTGCATTTTCCGCGTTTTTTTGACCGAAACATCAACTTTTTGGGTAGAAATCCAGTATTCTCATGTTTTTTCTGATGTGTCTGGTGTTTTTGACCGCGGAGCAGCCCGAAGGGCCGCTCCGCGGTCTATAGAGGTTACTGAAGTTTTGTCCTCATATATATATATATATGTCCGGATCTGGAAATGCTGTCCACATGCGAATTCTCAACGGATCTTGACAAACTTTTTTTTCCCTGAAAGGTAATGCTATTTTAGGAAGATCTGGAGGGGTAGACCCGGAATTTGAGCATTTGAAACATTACTTTTTTGGGTAGAAAGGTTGAAAGTTTGGGTATGATGTAAAAGGCTCAATTCTCAATGGATTTTGACAAACTATTTTTTTCCTGAAAGGTAATAAAATTTTAGGAAGACCTGGAGCAGTGGAACAAGTCCCGGAGCATTTGAAACATTACTTTTTGGGTAGAAAGTTTGAAAATTTGGATATGCTTTAAAAAGCTCAATTCTCAACGGATTTTGATAAACTTTTTTTTTCCTGAAAGGTAATGATATTTTAGGAAGATCTGGTGAGGTGGAACCGGTTTTCGAGCATTTGAAACATTACTTATTTGGGTAGAAAGGTTGAAAATTTGGGTATGCTGTAAAAGGCTCAATTCTCAACGGATTTTGACAAACTTTTTTTTCCTGAAAGGTAATGAAATTTAAGGAAGATCTGGAGGGGTGGAACAAGTCCCGGAGCATTTGAAACATTACTTTTTTGGGTAGAAAGGTTGAAAATGGGGTATGTTGAGAGCTCCGCGGTCACCTATTGCGCTCTGCGCCATATACTTGTTTCTGATGTATTTCTAGTGTAGTTGACCTTAAAACAGCACCATATAGGCATTTTTGGACGTAGTTTACGATTCTGGCACCCGTTTGCTTCCACCTGGTCTCCATGGGCGTGCACAAGGCCATGGTGAACAAGTAGGTCATCATCAACTTCATCTCGAAACATTTTAAAGGGTTTTTGGACCTACAAATAGCATCATATAGATATTTTTCGACGTATATTACGATATCGGCACCCGTTTGCTTCTACATGGTCTCCTTGGGCTTGCACCAGGCCATGGTGAACAAGAAGGTGATCATCAACTTCATCATGAGGCATTTTAAAGGGTTTTTGGACCTACAAATATTATCATGTAGGTATTATTGGACATAAATTACGATTTTGGCACCCGTTTGCTTCTACCTGGCCTTCTTGGGCTTGCACCAGGCTGAGGTGAACAAGCAATTCATCATCAATGTCATCATAAACTGAAGCATAAGGGCCTTGCCCCTGTATGAAGTGGATGAAATTATTATGTAGTGGGTTATACTAACCCAAAGGGTATCTCTTATCTTCTGTTTATCTGCGATTGAAGTGGAGGAAATATTTATTCAGATTCAATTGAGTTCTACTTGCGACTGAAGTGGATGAAATTTTCTTGCAACTAAAGTGGAAGAAATTATTTCTTAGCACAAAAAGGTATGTGACATTTGATTGCGAATTTTGTACACAGTATAAATTATCGTCAGTCCAATGAAATAAATGGATTAATTAATGATAAGAGAGCACCTACCTTTTTTGTCATTTTATTTGGTCAAAATGTGGTTGTCTCCAAAATTTTGCACAATTCAATAAACCCATCAGTTAACATATAAAATGTATTTTTTAAAAACATTATACGTATGTAGAATTGGGCAAAGACATATATATTGCAAAGACATATATGTTTATAATTAATTGCTATTGATATTTGTAAATTGGTAACAGAGTCTGCAAGGTAAATTGGTAACAGAGTCATTTAAAAATTATTTTGTAGTTTTTTTAATGTTTTACTGTTTTTTGCTAAGGTGCTCTCTTCTCATTAATTAATCCATTTATTTCATTGGACTGACGATAATTTATACTGTGCACAAAATTCGCAATCAAATGTCACAGACTTTTTTGTGCTAAGAAATAATTTCTTCCACGTTAGTTGCAAGAAAATTTCATCCACTTCAGTCGCAAGTAGAACTCAATTGAATCTGAAAAAATATTTCCTCCACTTCAATCGCAGATAAACAGAAGATAAGAGATACCCTTTGGGTTAGTATAACCCACTATATAATAATATATCATGGATGTGTATATACATAATGGAGGGAAAACTCTTTATTATTGGGAGGGGGGCTGCTAGGCAAACCTCAAAAAATTATAACACAGGGGGTCGAAAGTGACCTTTTGTTAACGGCTGCTGTGGGATGTAGGCAGCACGTAGGAAGACGTTCTTGGGCTTAAAAAATCCAAACGAATAGATCTGAACAGCTGTAAAGTTTGTTTTTAAGATAAACATCCCTGTGAATAGCTATAGCCCCAAATGTGACCCGCGATTAAATATTATGATTTCAGTTGTATTGATGTCTACCCATGTATCTGAGGTTTCTTTAACATATTTGACTGTGGGGTCAGAAGTCAATTAATTGCTCACAATGAAACAGGGTAGCGGTCCACTCAGTTATCTGCTGTTTCATATTGATGGTTTGATAGCAATGCTTCTACACTGAAGTATGCTTGAGTTTTGCCTTTAGCCTTATAACGTGTGGGTATAGGGGAGTTTTCCCTCCATTATATCCACCTCCGTGGTTACATGCTTCCTAACCACAAGGGAATCTCTAACTATCATTTGTGATTTCTTTGTAGTCTGTTTATTCCTGAGAGGCATATTGACATGAACTTTTTCCGGAATTATTCATAGTTTGCTTTAAGCAGTTAAGCTTCTCTTCTCTTCTCGAAGGGTCTAACTCTTCATTATAGAAGAGGACGCAGTGGGGCTTCATTTGGTCAATGATCCCAGCTCTGAATGGCAGTTCAAGGCCAAGAACACCAACACCTCCAAGGACACCTCCAGTGGACAACATCGTCAGTCAGGAAGTTCCAGCCTGCATAGAGGGATAAAAGAGGGAGAAATGAGTAGGGTAAAAGGTAGGGATGTAAATGAGTCAAAAAGGAGTGGGCGGAGTAGCAGTCGCCAGGAGTTGGGCCGAGGCTGATCCATCAATCGCCAGCCCCGTCGACTTTCGCCTACCGCTCAATCATCATCATCACAGTCCTCGTCCCGCCTGGTCAACCCAACAGCTCCTCAACGACACCCTCCTCGCCTTTCTCAGACAGGAGAAACTAAAAGATTGCTCGCTCCTCAGCTGCTTCAATTTCAACCGCTCGCCCTTCTATAGTCCCCTTCCTAACTACCCGGAGTGGGTGTGCAATGACCAGGAGCGGTACCAGACAGACATAATCATCCTGGACAAGAGCTTCTACTTCTTCGACATCGACAATGCCAACGTCATGCTTGTAGACTGGAACCGGCTCTCCTACAAGGCCTTCCTCGCCGGCTTTCGCCGCCTCATCTCCAACCACAATGACTACTTCACCTCCAACCCCAATCCCCAAAACAGAGTCTGGGTGTACATCCAGATACCATCGGCGTTGGTATATAGGCAAGGGCAGGAAACGCAGGTGGACGCCAACGTGGAGCTGCTAACCTCCACCCTCACTGGCCTCACCCAACAATACAACCCCACATGCGTCTTCCAGTTTGCAATTCTCGCGCCACCGCCCTACCCAACAGAATACTCCGACCGCCCCTGCACCTACCATTCAACGTACCAGTGCATAGGGAACTGTAAATTGGGCCTCAACCACCACTACGCCTACTTCCGCTTCTTTGGCAAGACGGGCAGTTTCATCAGCGCCAAGTGCAAGTTTCAAACCACTGTCCACAACTATCAGAAAATCTTCAAGGACCCCATCCTATTTTTCCCATCCTACCACACCATTTTGTATGAGGAGGGGCTAAAGAGTTTGACGCTGGCAGGTAACTACATGTACTTGCTCACCTTCCTGTGCACCGGCCTGCTCAACTCCAGTCACTGCTTCCACCCGGAGCTTCCTTCCAGGGCCACAGCGTGACGGTGGATTACTACGATCAGCTATTCCAAAATGTGTTGGACAAGCACGATCAGTATCTTGCGTAGTTTATCATTTATATAATTTGTTTTTGTTTTTCATCGATTTGTAGTTTTTCTGCTCTGCTTAATCTTCTCTGCTTGATTTTGGTCAAATGTTCTGCAAATAAACCATAATTCCAAGAATATTTATGCCATTTATGAATCAACATGCATTTATTCAGTGGTCAGTGAGACTGGCTTGTTCAACCCAAAAAATAGAAATTTTATGATCTGATATGAGCAATGTTCCGACATCTGAACAATATTTGTGTTGAAGAATTAAGTAGACCTTGGAATTTGGAAGTTTGGAAGCAATTTCTGCGATGGAAGTCATCTATGCCTGCAAGGAAAGTGTGGATGGCAGGCTGGAACCAGGTGCGGTGAAAGTGCTGAAGAGCCACGGCCTCTGTCTGCCTGTCCATCCACACATTCTTGGTAATCCTTCTGAATATTATGCCCTCCTGCTTCGGCACCCATGCTGGCCTCTATCACTTCCACGTCCTGCTTGGAGGCCAAGGAGCGTTCGGCGTCGTCCTGGGTGCCAAGGATGTACACAGCGGAAAGTTGCTGGCCATTAAAGTGGTGGACCTGTGTGAGGTGAGCAAGGATGAGAAGGCCTCCTTGTTGCTGGAGGGCCAGCTTCACGGCAGAGTCAGTCACACCAACATCGTTGCCCTCTACTTATCAATCCAGGAGGTATTCCTAATCGCATTCCTCCCACCCTCCTTCTCTTTTCCAGCCCTTTTCAGCAATACATTTTGTTCCTGTACTTCGTTCAGTTAGTATTGCTCGCAAGAGAGTGGCAGGGCTTAGCAGAGGTCGCAGTCAGCCGGCCTCTGACGTTCTCCTGTATCTTTGGGGGTCGTAACAAAATGGAAGGTATTGTTGGTCCGGTCAAGGCATTTGGCTTCCGATTCTCTGAATCAGCAGCCAAGCAAGGCAACGACTTTGGGGCAGCTCAATGTCATGGTTCTAGAATGCATCCGCCTTCTTAGACTTGCCAGAATTGAGGTAAACATTCTCATGCAGCATATCCCTTTTTAACACCACAGTTAAGCTGCTGAAGGGTGTTTGTGGTGGTGAGCAATGGGGCGAACATGATATACTTATCTGTTATGAACATTCATCTTTAGATTTCAGGAGAAGCAATGATGTCCCTAATTTTATATTGATTTTTGACCGCGGAACGGCCCTTCGGGTTAATAGGCTCGCAATGGTCCATTTAAGTCGCTTGGCTTGAAAAAGTGAAATTTTTTGACTATTCACCTGACACATTATTTTGACCTTCTCGTCTATATTTTCTGAAACACTTTTCAATTCTGTATCGAACCATGCTCTCAGATATCCATAAATCGCAGCAGCAAT
>JASANA010001558.1:0-15885 GCA_030248095.1 Ptycholaimellus sp. GST1_10 | reverse complement strand
GCGGGCGCTTGAAATGGATGATGCTGGCAGTGGGGTAGGGAGTGAGAATGGCACAACCACCTACCATATACAAAACTGCGATATTTCCCTCAACAGATTACTCGGGGCCTTCTTTTGACCCAACAAAAGAAGAGAGAAATGAATCACACTCCAAGCCTCAACAAAGGAAGGAATGGAACTGAAACAGAGGAAGGCCTAAAGCTACACAATGCTAGGCAGTGTCTCAAAGAAAAGCATAAATGAGCTGGGAAAGTGGGAGATGAAATGGAAGCTCAACAAAATGCTACTGAGAAAGAAGAGAGCAACGATAGGCATGCAGGCTTTGTGCTGTGAGAGGAAGTAAAGGGGAAGTGGGAGGGGCAGGGGCTGGCTCATCCAAGTCCTCCGTCCACACCACTGCTCCATCCCTGTCATCCCGATCGCCGACCGCGTTGCCCTCCTCCTCCACCTCCGTGGAGTCACTCGGGTAGTCGGACTGTTCCTCGGGGCAGATGCTGGAGAGCAGATTGAGCTCCAAGGGGACGAGATGGCTGATGGAGCAGGTGCTGCTGTAGCCAGAGGTGTCGGAGACCTCAACATAGCGCAGGATGCCATCAGTGCTGGGGAGGAGCTTGTCCACCTTGATGAGCTTCCAGTTGGCCTGCTTGCTCTTCTCCACCATGAGACAGACGGCGCCCAGCTCCAGCTCCACCAGCTGGCCTTGGCAAAGTTGATGGAGGTGCTGTTGGGGAAGGTGAGCCTTGTACTTGGTACTCCAGTGGCGCCAGAATGCGTCCACCAGCTCCTGGCAATGCTTAACCTGGAGGCATAGGAGGAGGGCAGGGCAAGAACTGGGCAGCAGAAGCGAGTCTGGCAGGAGAGGTACTTGGAGCTGGACATGGGGTGAGAGGAGATGGGCTGGAGTCAGCAAAAGGAGGTCCTGGGGGTTGTCGGTAAGACTGGTAAGAGGGCGCTGGTTGAGCACTGCCTCGATGAGGCAGAGGATGGTGCTGAGCTAGAAGTTGCTGACCTTCTGGGAGCCCAGCAAGGCTCGCAGAGGCCCTTTCACCAAATCCACCATCTTCTTGACACCTCCCTGCCTCCAAGGTGCTTGGACGGAGCCGAAGGAGAGCTTGAGTGAGATGTATGAGGGGAAGGCGTCGGCAAGATTGGCAAAGCCCTTGAAGGCCATGGCACAGTCCAGGTACATGGTGCCGGTGGTGAGCCTGCGTCTGGCCCACATCCGCTGGAAAGTGCTGATGATGGCCGCCATGCTGTAGTTCTCCAGCACCTCCAGATGAAGGCCTCTAGAAATGCAGCAGCTGAACACCACCACCCATATCTTCTGGTACTGCCAGTGAGGGTAGTTGTAGATGTAGAGGGGGCCCAGCTGGTCAAGGAGGAGGTGATGGAAGGGAGGGAGATGAGGCTGAAGGCGCAGGGGAAGGAGTCCGGGCAGAGGCTGGGGAAGAGGATGTTGGGCAGCCTGAACGCAGATGCCACAGCCATGCAGTGCTCGCTTCACTCCTGGTAGTCCTTGCCTAGGCCAGTGCCAAAGACAGACTTGGGCCAGTACTTGAGCTGGACCTGCGTGGAGCAGTTGGTGATGCGCTTGGAGGGCGAGAAGGAGGGCCAGGCGGCAGGAGCCAAGCAGGAGGGCCGGAGACTCCTCTGTCATCCATGTCCCCACTCAAAGCACGCCGTCATCAGGGAGGAAGACGGAGAGTTGCTTGCATATCTTCTCCTTGGAGAAGCCCTTCTGCTGAAGGTCAGAGTAGAGGGTGGGGTAGTAGTGGAGCTGTGTCTCATGGGTGAGCATGTGCAGGGCCTCCATCTTCTCCACATAGGACACTCCTTCTCCTTGAGCTCACTTCTGATGCCCCTGAAGGTGAAGAATGAGAGCGTAGGTGCAGAGGACCTTGTCATGGTTGTTGGAGGAGTTGAGGATCTGATCGAGGGTGCTCCAGTCCTGCTCTCTGCCCATCCCCGTTTCTCCCATTGCCATGGCCACCAGCTTCTTCTTCTTCTCTCCCAGTCGGCTTTCCTCCTCTTCTGGAGTGAAGGGGGGAGGGGTCCATGAAGGCCACTGAGTGAGTGGCAGGTGGAGGAAGTTGGGTCCTGTGTAGTAGTTGGACTGGAGCAGAGGAGAGAGAGCCTTGGGCTTGGTGAGTATGTTGGCAGCATTGTCCTGGGTGGGGACAAAGTGGCGCTTGTAGCCCTCAAAGCCCTGTGTCAGCTCCTCCACCTCTGCTGCTTGCCTTGCCTCATATAGACGCAGGCCCACTGGACATTGTAGCCAGTAGAGGACAACCTGGGAGTTGATGTAGTGGATGAGGTTCTTGAACCAAATGAAGGGGCCAAGCTGGTGGAGGGCAAAGCAAAGGAAGCAAGTAGCGATCACAGCTGCCCACATCTTGATGCGGGGGATGGTGATGAGCAGGCTCTTGTGGGAGGAGGGAATGAGCTTGGACTTGGTGGCCAGGAAGACGGGCTGTCCTGCCTGGACCACATAGGTGACAAATCCGTAGGCTTCCCCCCCCCCGCCATCACTGAAGATGATGAGGTTGGCTGGCTTGTCAGGGTTGGAGACGAGCTTGCGCAGCAGCTTCACGTTGTCTAGCTGGCTCAGCTCCCGCTCCAGACGCTGCCAGCCCTCCTCCACCCCTTTCCCCACCCACTCTTCCCACCCCAGCTCAGAGGGCACTCTTGTCTAGAACAGGAGGCAAGCTTGGAGGAGGAAGGGGGCAAGGAGACCACAGGGGTTGTAGAAGCAAGAGATGGTGGAGAGGAAGGCCTGCTTGGTGAAGGGGCCAATGAGATCATCAAAGATGGGCTTGAGGGGGCTGACGAGGTTGCCGCTGATGTCCCACTCCATGCCCAGGTTGCGGATCACCTGCTTCATCTGCAGGTCCGGCTCAGGCACTCCCTCCAGCACCTCTGGCATGTCCAAAGAGAACTGGCACAAATGAAGCTTGGCAGAAGCAAAGAGGGCGATGAGGCTGGTGATGATGTGCTTGGCATCCTTGGGGTCGGTGAAGGGGAAGACGCCATTGTCGATGTAGAAGCTGTCTGTGAGGGTGTGCAGCTACTTGGGGCAAAATCCACAGCCTGGTGCTTGGGGCAAGCGGCGATGCCGTAGAAGGCCGCGGAGACATCGGTGATGAAGATGTGCTTGCCCACCCAGAAATTGCACTGGAGACCAAAGAGGTTGGAGATGCGGTTGTCCCCTGTGCGCAAGCAGTTGTTGAGGCTGATGCCCTCCAACTTCTTGGTGGAGCAGTCCAGGACTGGTCAGCACTTTGTGAACTCCACACCATACTTGAACACTGGTCGATGGGGAATGTAGTGGAGGAGAGGAGGCTCAGAGGAGGTGACGATGGGCTCAATGATGCCTTCCACAGCAAACTTGTCAAACTTGCTGTAGTGCAGGGCCATCTCCTTGGGGCTGTACTTGGACTCCAGGCAAATGCCGCGAGAGAGGGCACAGCGGAAGTTGGAGGTGAGGCAAGAGATGGAGCCCTTGATGGGGAGGCCAACAAGAAAGTGGCCGTCCTCCATGCAGGTGATGTCAAACTCCTTGCTCTTCTTCTGCAGCTCCTTGTACTCTGCCGCAATGCCCAGATAGTCCAGATTGGTCTGCTTCTTCAGCTCCTCCTCCACACATCTGTAGGAGAAGAGGAAGGCTTGAGTAGGAGGGGAGGAGGCCCCGGAGAGGAGGCGCTGATCCACCCGTCCCTTGAGCAGATTGCCATAGGGGGCAATGTAGCAGAAGAGGCCAGTGGCGACCTTGATGGTGGTGGCCTTGGGGCCAATCACGTGCTTGCTGTAGTTGACTCCAAGAAGGACATCTAGGCAAACAGGGTGCTGGGTGGAGGAAGGAAGGTTGAGGTAGTGGCCGGGAGGAAGCTTCTAAAGAAGGTCAGACTGCAGCTCAAAGCCACCCACCACCACCGGCGCAACCACCTCGTCTGCTAGCAGTGCAGCCACCAGCAGCACTCGGCCATCCTGTTGCAAGAGCTCCAGGTCCACGTAGTGCATCTGCACGTACTTGGTCTGTCCATCACAGGTGGTGGAGAGTGAGACGTGAGCAGAGCCATAGGCGCATAGACCCAGCCGCAAGGCGCAGTCCCTGGTAATCCAGGTAAAGGAGGAGCCATCATCTGCCAGCAACTCCACCCACTTCCCTTCCCCGCCCTTGGGGTTGTAGGCGTTGAGTGTGCAGAGGGCATGGAGAGTGAAGGGGAGGTTGTGGTCGGACTGGACTGCAAGGCTGGCGCAGGCATTGCCAGGATTGGCTTGGAGGGCGGAGTGAAGGATGGTGTGGTGCTTGGCCTGACACTCCTGGCAGCGGTTCTTGTTGTGGCAGTCCTCAGCCTCATGGTGCTGTCGGAGGCAGTTGAGGCAGAGGGGGATCTCCTTGGCCCGGCGGAGGCAAGTCTGAGAAGTGGAGTACTTGGTGCAGTCGCGAGGGTAGTGGTTGTCATCGCAGAAGGCGCAGTAGATGGTGCTTCCATCCGCTCAATGAAGCTTGGGCTTGTCTCCACTTGGGGCCTGTGAGGACTTGCGAGGCTGGCTGCTGGGGCTCTTCTGGTTGCCAGAGCCCTTCTTGTGCTTCTGTGTGGTCGGATGAGGCAATGAGCATGGTCCAGACTTGGTCGGACGAGACTGGCCTGCTCCTAGAAGAGCTGCACCAGATGAGATGGAGGGAGGCAGAGCATTGGCGTCCAGCTCTTGGCAGAAGTGGGCTTCTGTCTGGAGGAGGATGATGAGCTTGTCAAAGGTGGGATTGGTGAGGATGCCTGTCCAACAATGCTGCAGCACAATCTCCTGCCAGTAGTCCGATGAAAGCTTAGCAGTGATGAGAGGAAGGTGAAAGTCCAGGTCCCTGATGCCAAGCAAATGCAGCTGGTTGGCCATGGTGAAGAGGAAGTCTGCGAGGCCAGAGATCTGTTCCCAGCCACAGAAGGTGTGGATGGGCATGGTGTTGTGGAGGGCCTGGATCAGCTCATGCTTTGTCCCCGCAGGGTCCCCATAGGCCTCTAGCAGCACCTTCTTCACGTCCTTGTAGTCTGTTGCCTTGTAGTGCTGGCACCAGATGACCTTGGTGTGGGCTTGGCCTTTGAGGCAGGAGAGGAGGAGCTACAGCTTGTTGGGGACAGGCATGGGCTCCTGGTCAAAGTAGTATTGCCACCATTCCCACCAGTGCGCGAAGTCTGCGAGGTTGCCCCTGTCAAAGAAGTGTAGCTTGGGTCGCTGATGCCAAGGTCCTGCGTGGCCGAGGGCCATGTCCAGGTAGGAGCCGGAGTGGCGGATGGCCCCGGCAGAGGCAGGGTTCCAGGCAGAGGCAGGATTCCCAACAAAGGCGGGATGCCCAGCAGAGGTGGGCTGCCCAGTAGAGGTGGGCTGAGTGTTGGAGGTGGAGGTGAAGGCCGTGGCCGCAGATGTCACAAACGCCATCAACAGCATGCCTGAACTTGTCACCACCAGAGCTGGAGCAGTTGTAGTCATTGGTCCCATGCCTGTACTCACCGCCAACCCCATCAAGGATGAGGAGAAGAGAGGAGTTGAGGAAGTAGTGGTGGTAGTAGAGGAGGAGGCAGGGGTGAGACTTGTGGAGGGCACGGCAGAGGCAGGAACTCTGACGAAGGCAGGCGGATTGGGATGAGTGTTGGGAAGCAGGGAGGCAGAGGCCCAGTGTGGATGCAGGGACTGAGAGGAGTGAATGATGGCGGCCCGCTCCACCTCTGCATGCTTGATGTGCTCCTTCATTCACTCCACCTCCTTCTGCAGGGCCATGTTCCTTGTCTGCGCTTGGTTGGCCTTGGTGCTCTTCTGGACAAGGGTAGAGGAGAGGGCGTCGTTGGACTCCTGGAGGAGCTGGAGGTCCCAGTGGAGGCAGGACTTGGCTTCCTGGAACTGGCGTTGGACCTGAGCTCCTTCATCCTGGATGGCCTTTAGGTGCTGCTGCATCTCCTTCTTCATGCCCTCCATAGTGTGTGCTGCAATTGCTCCACTTAGTTCTGCATCGACTGGGAAGTGGACTCGGCTTGCTGATGGAGAGCTTGTTCCTGGAGAAGGAGAGCCGTCTGCTCTTGCTGTGATCGCTTGGTCTCCTGCAGAGCCTTCTGGGCACTGAGGCGCTCAGCTGTGACTGAGTCCAGGGAGGCCTGGAGCTTGGTGAGGCGCTGCTGGGAGACCATGGCTTGAGCCTGGAGGGCTTCCTTGGTGGCGTTGGCCTCTCATTAAAGCTGAGTGATGCAGACGGCAGGTGTGTCCTCCTCCATCTCCAGGTTGTTGTCCTGCTCCAGGTGCCCCGCCTGTTTGCCCTCCTCCCCCTTGTGGTTCTCCTCATCGTCCACTGGCTCTGCATCGTCCAGGTGCCCCACAGCCAGCTGCTGGAGGAACTCGGACTCAGGAATGCCACCAATGTGATGAGGAAGGTGAGGAGAGGAAGAGGGGTCGGGGACAGGCTCTTGCTCCCCCATCAGCTCCGCCCAGAAGTGCTCCTCATGAGGTTCCAGGCTTGATCGATGGAAGGGCAGACCTGTGTGCTCCTCGAAGCAAGTAGGGCCAATGTAGGAGTACTCATGGTAGGAGGTGTGCTTGAGAAGGCCTTGGTCCTTGAGCTGTAGGAGGAGAGGGCAAGGGGAACATCCCATGCCCAGCTCACAAGGTGGGCAGAGGAGTGGAAGGGCTGGGTGCTCTCTGTTCACTCTTTGGGGGCGACAGTCTTGGAGACGTTGTGGCAGGCCTCCAGAGCTTGGAAGGCAGTCTTGGAGGCAGCGCCAGAGGGTGAGAAGGCATTGGAGAGGCTGGCAAGACAGTAGATGTCCTGCACCAGAAGCACTTGATCTGGTTGGGTAGATGATGCTTGGCCTTGCAGGCATGGCTGCACTCAATGGGGTAGCGCTGGGAAACGAGGGCAAAGCAGGAGAGGTAGGCCAAGCCCGTGACAGAGGTGCTGGGCTGCTCCTTGTTGCTCATCTTCTCAACCTTGTTCTGATTTCAACTCTAGCCCTAGAGAGGGCTGTTGGGAAGGTGAGTGAATAGAAGAGGTTGATGAAGAGGAGACGAAGCTTGAGCTTGGCAGAGGCAAGCTAGAGGGAGAAGATGATGAAAGAGTGGGAGACCTGTGTGGCTGGGGGTCCAGAGAAGGAAGCTGAAGTCATATTTGAAGATGCTCTGACCACTGACGAAGGTGAACTCCCTGGTTTACAGGCTCCAAAGCTGAAGGATGGAGAGGTCTCACTCCTTCTCAGCTACGTTGTGCATCAATGGTTAGTTTTTCTTTCTCCCTTTTACTCAAACAGAATGTGTGTCAAGAGTGATTGCAGGATGTTCGAAGGAGGGAGGGCGGGTGCTTGAAATGGATGATGCTGGCAGTGGGGTAGGGAGTGAGAATGGCACGACCACCTACCATATACAAAACTGCAACGTTTCCCTCAACAATTTTAGAAAAATTTCTTTGATTTCACTTTAAAGCATTTCACTTTAATTACATTTAAACATATTTTTTTATTTCACTAGTTATATTTTCTTTTTTATTTTTCACTAATTTTTGTCCTCTTTTTTTGCCAAAATTGCTGCCTGCTTATGAATGATCAGTGGATTTTGCAGATGAACCTGTTAAAATTCCAACTCAAAATGGTTTACCGGGGGGGGTAGGAAGTCTTCGTAGTAAAGTGTTCCATTAATTACTGGCCAACCGTTGGGTCAAAATTGATGAAAATTGGTCAGAAGTTTGCTCTAACACTCTAGTTTATTGTGCTAAGTTCGCGTTACAAAATATTAATATGTGCTTAAATGGCAGACGATTCACTGAAAGCACCCAAAAGTCAGGTTTGCAATTTAAAGTTTTTTCAAAAAAATATATTAGTTTCTTGCATTTGGTTTTTTCACTGTAGAAAATACACACAAATGGGTCAGCATCTAGCCACTACAATAATTTAAGTTGTACTAAATTATTTTTGCTAAAACTAAATCATTTCAACTAGTCTTTCTAATTTTCTTTGTGACATTGGATTCTGTGATGCAGCTGGAAAACTCCAGTCAAGCAGGCTCTGCAAAGTTCATTAGCCACCATTGCTAGCCACTAAACTTCGAATCCACATGTTATGCGACTTCATTGCAATTTTAAATTGGTACATTAGTCAACTGCTAGCAAAAATGGAGGCAATTTCAATGTGATATTGGTTCGTTAGAAGAAAAAAAGGGTTTATATGAAAAAACCGCAAATTATGAACCTGTTTTTTGGGTACTTTCAGTTAATTGTCTGCCATTTGAGCACAGATTAATATTTTGTAACGCGAATTTAGCACAATAAACTAGAGTGTTAGAGCCAACTTCTGACAAATTTTCATCAATTTTGATCCAACGGTTGGTCAGTAATTAATGGAAGGTTTTACTACGAAGACTTCCTACCCCCCCCCGGTATAATTTAAATCTAAATTTATCACGATTTTGTCACACCTTGTCTAGTTCTTTTTGATGATTGACAATTCATAAGCGGCTCATGCTGTAGCATATTAGTCTTGTCTAGATCTTGGCCATGTGGAAGACATATTTACTTGCCACATGACAAGGCTTCAAACAGTCATTGTAGAAAAAGCCATCGCTAAGCTTCAAAATTACTAAATTTTTAAGGCTAAAATTAAAATTTCACAACTTTGGTAATCTAGATCTCATTGAGAGCTATCGATTGATATGTAGATGTCATGGGTTTGTGGAAAGAGCACCCTCAAATTAACCTGCACCTGCGAGAAAATCTCAAAAAAGTCAAGTTTTGAAGTTGAAATTGATAAAAATATGTGCCGTACGAACTCCTTCTGCTGCTGCTCCTGCTGCTGCTCCTGCTGCTCCTGCTGCTCCTTCGCATCTGCTAATGAACGGGTATATGTATTCATTTTTCCCCCTGCAGCAGCAGCGACAGCAGCTCAAAAACCTATTGCATGCAAGCTAACCTGAGCATCAGTTTATAAAAAACTACGCAGTTTCACTAAATTGATGTATTAGGATTTTCAAGGTGTTTTTAAATTTCCTAGGGCGCGACAGCGCCCTAGTTATGAATGGGTGATTGAGTTTTTGGGTGGTTGCGTGTGACGAGGTTCAGCACCTTGGATAATGGATGAAAGTATGGACATATATACATCAATCGAAAGCTTATAAGGAGATCTCGAGGGGAAAATCGTGAAATTTTGATTTTCATCTTGGAATTTTGAAAATGTTTAAAAAACCTGCAAAAATGGTAAAACAAACGATTAAGGGAAACTGCGCAGTTTTTTATAAACTGATGCTCAGGTTAGCTTGCATGGAATATGTTTTTGAACTTTATGGAATCTTAAGGAGCAACAGCGCCTAGAGGAAGACCCCAAAGTTCGTTTTTCCCTATCCTAGGGCGCTACAGCGCCCTAGTTATGAATGGGCAATCGAGTTTTTTTGGATGGTTGCATGTCACGAGCTAGAACTCCTTGGATATTGGATAAAACCCGTAACATCTATATATCAATCGATAGTTCTCAATGAGATCTATATGGACAAAATCATGAAATTTTAATTTTAGCCTTAGAATCTTAGAAATTTTGAAAAACTGGAAAAACCCAAATGTTTCAATTTAGAGAAACTGCAGTATTTTATAAACTGATGGTCAGGTTACCTCGCATGCAATAGATTTAAGCTTCATGGATCATGGACCATTGTTTTAACTATGGCGCAACAGTACTTTATTCTCTGAACAGGCAATCAATATTTTACCTCCAGTACTTACCAATCAAACAAAAACACCTAGCGATGGCTTTTTCCTCAATGACTGTTTGAAGCGTGACAAAATCGTGATAAATTTTGATTTAAATTATAAACCAATTTGAGTTAAAATTTTAACAGGTTCATCTACAAAATCAACTTATCATTCATAAAATGTGAAGGCTAAAATCAAATTTTCACGATTTTGGCCATCGAGATCTCACTAAGAGCTTTCAAATGATATTGGGCTGGCGCGAGGGAGCAAGGCGAACCGTCAGCGCCCAGCCCCTCTTTTCGACCTAGGTGTACGTTTTCGGGGTTATTGCTAGATCTTAATTTTGATAAGGCTCTAGCTCGTCACAAGAAGCTTCAATCTTTCTAATTCTTTTTGCATTGGAAAGAACATCATCGAATTGACCAAAACTCGCGAGAAATCGCTGAAAAGTTGCAGAATTGTAGAGAAATTTGTAGAAAACCATTTGTCCGAACTCCTCCTCCTCCTCCTCCTCCTACTCCTCCGCATCTGCTCAATGGACGATAGTAGGTATTCAATTCTTCCCCCAATCCCCTTTCCCGGGTCCCTTGGCCTCATGTTTCTTTTAATAACTGCTCAATTAAACTACAGAGTCATATGCATCAGTGGAGTAGTGGTGAAAGCGTTTGGACTGCTGAATGAAACTAGCAGGTTCGATTCCTTCTCAGGCATTCGTTTTTATTTTTGTGCCTTTATAGTTGAGAAAATAACCGGTACCATCGGCAGGCCAAAAGTAAAGCTCTTTTCTCCAAAAAAATCGATTGCCTTGAGTATAAGCCAAGAAAATTTCTCAAAAATTAGTTAGTTTGCCAATAAATTTGCATTGTAAATTTCATTTTCGAAAATTTTTTTTGTTATTTTTATTAAAAAGTTTATTTAAATAAGTTTATTTATTATTTATTTATTTATCTAATAAAGTCTTAACTAAATATATAACCAACCATATAACATTTGTATTTATACAATATTTTATATTAAAAGTGGAAGAAATATCTGGTACCATTGGCAGGCCAAATGTGGGTCTCTTTTCTCCAAAATTTGCAATTGTCTCGAGTTCAAAGTCAAGGAAATACAATTTCTACTAGTGGAATCTGCTGCGTCATCTGCATTTTGTTTTTGGGCGCGCATGGAAAGAGACACTGAACTGCGCGCCAAAAACAAAATGCAACTGTCCAAGCAGCAGATTCCACTAGTAGAAATTGTATTTCCTTGACTTTGAACTCGAGACAATTGCAAATTTTGGAGAAAAGAGACCCACATTTGGCCTGCCAATGGTACCAGATATATATATATATGTTCTAGTCTTTAATCTATATGCAAGGAGTTGTAGCTCGCGACATGCAAACACCCAAAAACTCGATCACCCATTCATAACTAAGGCGCTGTCACGCCCTAGGATTTGCTTCGTTCAAATTAATTGAAATAGAAGTACAAAATGGGAAATAGGCAAAACTGGAATCAGGGCATAATCTGGGCCCCATGAATAGAAGCAGTGGTCAGACGCAGTGGATGCCACTGAATGGCAGCTTTCATAGCCTCCAGGAGCAGGAGGCCAAAGCCGGCGATGAATCCGAATCCAGAGAGAGCCAGAAGCCCACGGGGGTTGGTGAAGGTCAAAATGTACAGCTCCTTCACCTCATCACTATCAGAGGATCTTGCACACCATTTTGATCGCCCGAGGCCCACGTAAGCGCCGCCTTCTTGCCGCCCAATGCTCTCAAAGCATTGTCTGGCTGAGTTTACAAGTACTGAATTGCGATGCTAACGTAAATGTATTCAAAAGCAAGCCGAGGAGTTAAGCAGGATCTATGAAAAATTACTATCATTTTGGACTTTGCAGGCTTCTTTTCTAAGCAGATACAACTGTTGCGGTAAAGAGTTAGTAAAATACGACTAAAATTACTTGACAGAACAAAAACTTTCCTTCATGCTTGCAAATTTCAGATAGTTTTGTGTCGTAGACGAATCAACCTTCAATACTTGCTTGACAGAAGAAGCCAGCTTCGGCGGATGGAAATTGGGGGAGTGATAGGCAGTGAAAAGAACAGAAGAAGGCATTTCGACAGCCTCCAAATCGCAGTTATGAGCCAGAGCATCCTTTAGTGACATGTACTCTGCGTGGTCGATGGCCACATGTCTGGGTCTGGAAGAACAAGTCTTGGTCTGCTACAATTTCGCAATACGCCTCTCTTCCTATTTTTCAGCCTGGCTAAAATTATGCTATATCTAGTACCATAGGCAGACCAAATGTGGGACTCTTGTCTCCAAAATTTGCAATTGCCTCGAGAAAAAGTCAAGGAAATACATTTTCTACTGGCGAAATCTGCTGCTTGCATTTTGTTTTTGGTGCGCAGTTAAGTGTCTCTTTTCATGTGCACCAAAAACAAAATGCAGATGACGCAGCAGATTCCACTAGTAGGAAATATATTTCCTTGGCTTTTTGACCGCGGAGCGGCCCGAAGGGCCGCTCCGCGGTCTATAGAGGTTACTGAATTTTTGTCCTCATATATATATATAACTGGTACCATCGGCAAGCCAAATGTGGGTCTCTTTTCTCCAAATTTTGTAATTGCCTCGAGCAAAAAGTCAAGGAAATACATCTACTACTAGTGGAATCTGCTTGGACAGTTGCATTTTGTTTTTGGCGCGCAGTTCAGTGTCTCTTTCCATGCGCGCCAAAAACAAAATACAGATGACGCAGCAGATTCCACTAGTAGTAGATGTATTTCCTTGACTTTTTGCTCGAGGCAATTACAAAATTTGGAGAAAAGAGACCCACATTTGGCTTGCCGATGGTACCAGTTATTTCTTCCACTTTTAATATAGTATAAAATGTATAAATACAATTTTATATTATTTTATAGTATATGAAAAAAAAAACTCATTCAAAAATATAACAAACATAAAATAATCGAAAATTATTAAGATATTTTTGGATAAAAAAATAAATAAAAAACAAACTTATTTAAAAAATATAACGAAAAGAAAAGATTCGAAAATCAAAAATACAATTCAAATTTATTGGCAAATTAACATATTTTTGTGAAATTTTCATGATTTATACTTAGGGTAATCGATTTTTGGGAGAAAAGAGCTCTAATTTTGACATATTTTTGTGAAATTTTCATGATTTATAAAATGTATAAATAAAAATTTTTTTAAATATATGAAAAATAAATAAATAAAAATAAACTCATTGAAAAAATATAACACACATAAAAGAATCGAAAATATATTTAGATATTAATGGATAAAAAAATAAAAAATATTTTGTTTTTATTTAATTTTTTAAAGAATTTAACAAAAAAAAATTCGAAAATCAAAAATACAATTCAAATTTATGGGCAACCTAACATATTTTTGTGAAATTTTCATGATATATGCTTAGGGCAATCGATTTTTGGGAGAAAATAGCTCTAATTTTGACCTGCTGATAGTACCAGTTATTTTTTCAACTTAAAGTTTCCAAAAAAAAATGATTGCCTAAGAAGGATTCCAACCTCCCAGGTTGCCCCAGCTGGTTAATCGCATAGACCACTACACCATGGATGCATATGCATAGCTGTTTAACTGAAGACTTATGAATAAAAGTCAATACATGAGGCTCAAGGACCCGGGGAAGGGTTGTGGGGGAAGAAATGAATACCTACTATCGTCCATTGAATAGATGCGGAGAAGAAGAAGGAGGAGGAGGAGGAGGAGTCGGAGTTCGGACAAATGGTTTTTTGCATTTTTCATATTAAAACAAATAGTTTTGGGCAAAAGTCAAAAGATAAACTATAGTCAATTCGATGTTGCTCTTTCCATTGCAAAAAGAATTAACATGATTGGAGCTTTCTATGAGGAACAGCAGCCTTATCGAAATTGAGATCAAGCAATAACCCCTCAAACATACACCTGGGTCGAAAAGAGGGGCAGGGCGCTGACTGTTCGCTTTGCTCCCTCGCGCCAGCCCAATAGTTTGATATGGATAAAGTTCCCAATACCCAAATATAAACTGAGGAAAACTTTTTTTGCAGATCAATAACACATCCCATTTATACTAAAGTAGACTAGAAAGCTTAAGTTTGCTCACACTCGTAGTCAAGAATAGAAGTTTAATGTTTGTTGATTAATTTATTGGAGAAATTAGCCGTGCGCCTGCTAGTGGTAGCCGAAAGTTCGTTATACATGTTCAAATTTTTAAGTTTCAAAGGTTGAAGTTTTAGACCAAATTTATCAAGCATAACATTAAAATCCTAAATGCTAGCCTGGCTTTTGCAGTATCCGACGCGATATAGCTGAACACATTTTCACCAGGCACTAATCGAGGCTGAAAATGGCCGGTCTCAGATAAAAGTTTCTCGTACAGCTTTGCTCCTAGTTTTCAATCAATATCATCGTCATCATCGTCCGTAAATAGTCATTTGAAACCCAACCTCGATCAATAATTTGGAAATGGCCTTCATTCAGTTGTAGTTGGAGGCTTGCCAGATCAGTGATTGGCTTCACTTCTGAATGGTCCGGACGAGCAAAAGTGATGCAAACGTAATTGGACAGCACGGAAAGAAGGAGGTATATGTAAAAATATAAAATTAACTAAAAATTCCATTGTCATGATCTCGGTTATTTTTAATGAGCATCAAACCTGAACTCTTGCATTGAAGCGTCCTAATACGAGGCTGAGAGAGATTCGAGGCTCTAATTTAGCCATGCAGGCTTTGACAGTTTTTACCATGGCAAAAGCAGTGCTGAGATAGAACCAGAGACCCAGAGCATTTTGAAAGATCACATCTGTGCTCAGGTTGGGCCTGAAAATGGAATTGGACATCATTCTTCATTTTGGCTGTTCAAAAGCCTAGAAGAGGCAGAATCGCTAGGTTTCAAGGATAGAATGCTACCCAGATGGTGGGAAGGACTTGTAGACGGCATAAAGAGGGCCATCGCCCAGGTGACCGAGGTTGGGCATGAGCTGGCTTATGTTCCAGCGTTTGCTGTCCATGTAATAGAAAGGACTCGTCATCATCGGCAGTCCCGAGTTCATGGCCGCAAGCAGAGAGCCTGGGTACAGGTCAGAACCAACGGCCGGAGTTCTCAACAAAATAATTTTCAACGAATCATTCAAATCTGGTTCTATTCGAAATTTCCGGTAGTTTTCTAGTGAAGGTTGAGCAGGCTTGAGAAGCGGTTATTAACGTATTTATTTCAGGTTGATAAAAAAGGAAGTACGCGCAATGTCGGATATTAGGTTCAGGTTGAATGTTAGGTAGGTGGCAAAGGCCCAGGTGATAAGCGCATGAAAAATGAAAAAATATTGATTTTTTGGCAAATTTCTTTTGCTGGCAATGCAATGAAATGGAATCTCAAAAATTGGGCATTAGGGGCAATGATAGGTGAATGAAAAGATAGGTGATTTTCACCTAACCCACCTTTAGGACGTGGTTGTCCAAGAAAAGGCACCAAAATGACCCCACGCCTCCCACTAGTCATCGAGGCTTCAGGTGAAATACTTGGTGAAAAGTATGGATAGCAAAACTTTCTACGTATAACCTTATCTGACCCTCATATCAGAATGTACAACAGTTTAATGTAACTGCCAGTATGAAACAACCACCAATGAGAATTGCTTATTATGCTGCAGTTATACTATGAGTCGCCTATTTGGGAATTTTTTTGTTGGGTAGGTGGAAAGATGCAATGCAATGATTGAGCAATGAATGCAATGATTAAGATGAACCCAGATTTTTGCCGCTCATTTTCAAAAAGTACCTTCTTTTCCAAAAGGCTTGCGCTTAGCTTAAGTGGCGTTTTTTAGAGCAGTTAGAATCAGCCGGACATAAATTTTTTTATTCCCCTTTTTTACTACAGATTCTGATTTTCTATACATTTTTAAGAGAGCTTTATTGAGAGGTTCAAAAGTCGGTTGCCCAAAAATTTTGACCCCCCTTTTTTATATTTTTTTTCGAAACTAGACATAATTCTAAGACTTTTGGTGGCCGGTGAGAGCGCGAAACTCAAAATTCGATTTTTAGCGAAATTTTTAAAAATTTTGATGTTTGAAAAATGGCCAAATATTTGATTGTCTATAACTCGTTTGGTTCTTAACCAATTTTGATGATTCGACCACCAATCGAACCGTCTTGACGAGTAGAACA